>CM059191.1:63682984-63715732 GCA_030323885.1 Branchipolynoe longqiensis
GGAAGGATGAATGTTTGATGAGTGTGGTGGTGGGGTCAGACAGGCGTGTGGAAGGATGAATGTTTGATGAGTGTGGTGGGAGTCAGACAGGTGTGTGGAGGGATGAATGTTTGATGAGTGTGGTGGGAGTCAGACAGGTATGTGGAAGGATGAATGTTTGATGAGTGTGGTGGGGGTCAGACAGGTATGTGGAAGGATGAATGTTTGATGAGTGTGGTGGGGGGTCAGACAGGCGTGTGGAAGGATGAATGTTTGATGGAGGTGTGGTGGGGGGGTCAGACAGGCATGTGGGAAGGATGGAATGTTTGTGAGTGTGGTGGGGGTCAGAAGGCCATGTTGGAGGATGAATGTTTGATAGAGTTGTGGTGGGGGTCAGGACAGCATGTGGAAGGATTGATTGTTTGATGGTGTGGTGGGGGGTCAGACAGGGTGTGGAAGTATGAATGTTGATGATGTGGTGGAGGTGGGGTCAGACAGGTCTGTGGAAGGATGAATGTTTGATGACCGTGTGGTGGCGGGGTCAGACAGGGGTGTGGAAGGGATGAATGTTTGATGAGTGTTGGTGGGGGGTCAGAACAGGCGTGTGGAAGGATGAATGTTTGATGAGTGTGGTGGGGGGTCAGACAGGCATGTGGAAGGATGACTGTTTGATGAGTGTGGTGGGGGGTCAGACAGGTGTGTGGAAGGATGAATGTTTGATGAGTGTGGTGGGGGTCAGACAGGCATGTGGAAGGATGAATGTTTGATGAGTGTGGTGGTGGGGTCAGACAGGCGTGTGGAAGGATGAATGTTTGATGAGTGTGGTGGGGGGTCAGACAGGTGTGTGGAAGGATGAATGTTTGATGAGTGTGGTGGGGGTCAGACAGGCATGTGGAAGGATGAATGTTTGATGAGTGTGGTGGTGGGGTCAGACAGGCATGTGGAAGGATGAAATGTTTGATGAGTGTGGTGGGGGTTCCGTGGACAGGTGTGTGGAAGGATGAATTTTTGATGAGTGTGGTGGGGGATCATGAAAATATGTGGTAAAGGATGGACTGTTTGATGAGTGTGGCGGTGGGGTCAGGACAGGCAATGTGGAAGGTTGACTGATGGATGAGTGTTGGGTGGGGGGTAGACAGGCATGTGGAAGGATGAATGTTTGATGAGTGTGGCGGGTGGATCAGACAGGGCATGTGGAAGGATGACTGTTTGTTGAGTGTGGTGGGGGTCAGAACAGGATGTGGAAGGATGATGTTGATAGAGTGGGTGGCGGGGTCAGAACAGGGTGTGAAGGAAGACTGTTTGATGGTTGTGGTCGGGGGTCAGACAGGGGTGGTGGAAGGATTGAATGTTTGATGAGTTGTTGGTGGCGTGGGGGTCAGACAGCGCGTGTGGGAAGGATGAATGTTTGATGGAGTGTGGTGGGGGTCAGAAGGTGTGGAAGGATGAATGTTTGATGAGTGTGGTGGGGGTCAGACAGGCATGTGGAAGGATGAATGTTTGATGAGTGTGGTGGGGGTCAGACAGGGGTGTGGAAGGATGAATGTTTGATGAGTGTGGTGGGGGGTCAGACAGGTGTGTGGAAGGATGAATGTTTGATGAGTGTGGTGGGGGGTTGGGGGGGAGTCACTGTTCATGTCACTGTGAAGCTCCGAAGCGGCGGGTGAGGTCCGGGTATGGGTTGGGGGATGCAAGGGATGAGGGAATAAGGAAAGGGGGAAGAGGGAAAGGTGGAAGGGGAAAGAGGTAAGAGGGAACTGGGAACAGGGAACAGGGAACAGGAAAGAAGAAAGAGGAAAGAGTGAAGAGGGAAGAGTGAAAGGTGGAAGGAGCAAGAGGCAAGAGGCAAGAGGCAAGAGGAAACAGGCAAGAGGAAACAGGAAACAGGAAAGAGGGAAGAGGGAAGAGGGAAGTGGGAAAGGTGGAAGAGGAAATGGGGGAGTGCGCGATAAAAGGGAAAAGGGGGAAGAAGAAAATGTGGAAGAGGAAAGAGAGAAGAGTGAATGGTGGAAGGGAGGGAGTGGGACGGGGTGTGCAGGATGTGCAATGGGACCGGGGGGGGGGGGGGTCTAAGGTCCCTTTCGGCCGCCAGAGAGATGTGGAGTATGGCGCGAAGCATAAGCGGACAGACATGGAACATCATTGGTTGGTTGCTGGAGTTTTACATCCTAGCAACATCTAAGGTAATATTAGGATGGGTACCAACTTGTGACAGTGTGCACTCATGGTGACTTTATAGTGCTGCCCCATTGGGAAATCAGGTCGCCGGCACCATGACCCAATATCCCACTCAGTCACATTATCCTGATAGTGACACTGAGCTAACCAGTCCTTGCCCTATCCTATTAATGCTGAGCACCAAGCTAGGAAGCGACAAGTATCAATTTGATCAGTCATTGCTTTGACTCGACCAGGAACCGAACTCCCAATCTTCCCCATGCGAGGCCCGTGCTGTACTGATTTGGCCACCGCATACACACAGTGAGATGCTGGACATGTTGAGATGCAAACACCTTAATGTGGACTCATGAGCGGCTTTAACCGATCCAACAGTTAAAGGCGTATTTCAATTTTGAATCTGTTTGGGTTTAAGTGTTGTAGCCAGACCTCTTGTGTATGACAAACTTGTCAAACCCCGGCTAGCTCGACACACAGCTGCTACACCTGGTAGGATCTAAGGTCATATCAGGACTGGTACCGACTTGTGACAGTGCATACTCATGGCAACTTCATAGTGCTGCCCCACTGGGAAATCAGGCCACTGGCACCATGACCCAATATCCCACTCAGTCATATTATCCTGACAGTGACACTGAGCTAACCAGCCCTTACCCTATCCTATTAATGCCGAGTGCCAGGCTAGGAAGCAACAAGTATCAATTTGATATGTCATTGGTTTGACTCGACCGGGAACCAAACTCCCGATCTTTCGCATGCGAAGCCAGCGCAGTTAAAGCCCGGCATTTAAGTTACATAATCGTTGGTTTAAATTTTTGTGGACACTTATAATGTATACAGTAAAACCGCTAAAAAACGACCGACCACGGGACCAACTTTAAATGGTCCATTTAAGGAGGTGGTCGGTTTAGGGATTTTAAAAGAATCATTATGGGCGATTGTTTGCGACCCAAATAAAGTGACCGATATAGAGGAGTGGTCAATGTGTGGAGGTGGACGGTTAGAGAGGGTTTTACTGTATATGTTTTGACCACTATGATTTACTGTTATAATAAATAATGTTATGATGAATTGGCAATCCTCATATTTAATGAAAGCAACTTTATTTAAGGTTGAAATGTAGGATACAATTCAGAGAAGTACTTGGTTTCTTGACAATATTATGCTTTCATTGGATTATGTAACTTTAAGGGAAAGACTTTGTCACTGAGGCGATAAGAAAGGGCGCGGTCGGGGTTGGGTGGGGGTGGGGGGGGGGGGCGAGTGGACACAGGTGCTTGTTATGTAACAAGGGATGGGAACCAGGACAATGATCTGGTAACTGGGACAGGGAGGAAGGAAAGGGTGACAACCAAGTTTGTTCCCTTGCTTAGTGGGGTTTTCTGTTCCAGCAACATCCAAGGACATATCGGGAAGGAGAAAAAAAACCAAGACATGGAAATATTATTTTCCGTTTAACATGAAAACATAATTGATCGAATACTACTTTTATTGGGTACATTCGTTGATTAAAGAGGGGAAATTTCAATCGTGGACAATTGATCTTCCTCATTCAACTGCTCCTTGCCCTATTCTAGCAATGCCGAGAGCCAGTCAAGATAGCGGCAGGGATACAATTTTTAAATCATTGTTTGACTCAGCCAGCGTCGTTCACAATCACAGATGTGTATCCAACAAACACATATTTAAGTTAACATTTTCAGATTAGTATTTTAGCACTATATATATATATTTTCAATATTAATAATCTTTAAAAATGTCCAATTTACACGTAGTCTGATTGGTCAGAAATAGTTCTGAAGATGTTGACTAAAGTGTAAAGTTAAGTGCCTACCCTCCCGTCAACATGTACAAAATAAGCCCCCCCCCTCCATAATATTTGTAATGCCTGATTTCTTTCTCTTGAAGATCTATACTGCCTATCATGGATACATCTGAATAGTCTTGTTTTTTTTTCACCATTAGACAGTTGGTCGATAGAAAGCCAGAGCCTACACCGTTACCGACTCAAGGGATGTGTAGCCTCCCACACCACATAGACATGGTATGAGAGCAACTAAGCTTTGATGACAGTATAAGTATAAGTTATACACAGCAGTGCAAATCCAAATTGGCAGAGGTGATGACATGGGGCATTGTTTGCTACCTGCTATTGTCTATATTGTTCATACCATTTCATCATCTCATCCAGAAATAGTTTATATGCGCCCCAACTGTTAAGGCTGCTGAAAAAACCCATTATTCAACCGGAATAAAAAAATAGGAAAAAAAGCCCGACTTACAGACACCATGTTGTTGGCTTCGTGCCACATGATACACTCTATTCATAAATCTTATGCCCTTTTCACTTCACAGTTATGCACACAATTTATGCCTTGACATTGTTTTATGCGATATGCGCCGAAATGTTTGTTTGTTATTGTTTTAGGTCCTAGCAACATCTAAGGTCATATGAGGACGGGTACCGACTTGTGACAGTGCACACTCATGGCGACTTTATAGTGCTGCCCCACTGGAATACCAGGCCGCCAGCACCATGACCTGATATCCCACTCAGTCACATTATGTGTGTTAACCAGGACGCTCTGTGATACTTTTACTAAATGCGACAGGGGGCCTAGCTTCCATATGGGCAGGTACACAGCAGCGTACCACCTGAGATTACAAATATTACAAATATTAAACTATACTATCCTTAACCTGTGCTGTGCACGGGTTAAATCTAGGCTCCGGATCAATCCCTGGACCGATATTGTATTGAACTGTCATTATATATCTATTCACGGCCTCTGACTATATTCAGAGACGTGTATATATATCTACATTCTCTGCTATATTCCGGAGTTGTGCACGGTCCCGTTTCAATATAGTCCCACCATCTGGTGGAACCTATCTGTACATATCGGTGGTGCTATCTAATGATGGAGTTAACAACACTCACAGGTACATGAATAAAAATGGATGCCACTCCGAAGTGATCAAAGTTAGTAAAAAAAAAACATAACAGTTAATATGAAATGTATACAGTAGACACCAAAAAAACATGCTATTAACAACCCATAAATGGTGAAGTATCAGTGGAACCAGAATACAATGATGCGCGTGGCAGCGCCGATTAACTGAGGAGTAATGATCACAACTACCCTCAAACTGAACCACCGTTTGGTATTATATATAGATGATGTTTCATAGTGTGTTTTTTTCCATCGCATTTATTCCAATACCATTTTATTCCATCGCTGAAAAACTCTTTGTACTACCTGAAAATCCCAAGCAACCCCCCCCCCCCCCCCCTGCTGAAAGGAGTGCTGGTATTGGCAACTGCTGGGTGGGAAGTTCTGATAGGAGGTGGCAGGGGGCGCCTTGGACGAGTCTACTAATAGACGGGATCACGGTTCCGACTGCGCATGCGCTGAAAACCGCCTTGGCAGCAAAGCAAATGCGAATGGCCATTGAGTTTATCGATACGCATAGGGGAAAACTTCGATTTTATTCAAAATTAATAGAAATACATAACAATTTGGCACAAATATGGATGGAAGGGTGCAATATAATAATATAATGAATATGTTTAAGACACAACTCTCCATAATTAAGCATTTTGAGCTAAGAAACATAGAATTTCAGTCACTTTACAGGCTGATGTTTTCATCACCATTGATTAGCCAGAAGTAATTCTTGTTCTAAATATTAAAATGTCAAATGTGTCAATAAAAACTTGTTTCAAAGAAATATATAACCAATATCTGATTAACCATACTCATTTTCTATTTCTACATATGTCATTAACCATAGGATATAAATAAAAACATGAATAAAATAAGTAAAATTGACTCTGGCTATGGCTCTAACACTAGTCTGAGTGCCCAGATTTGTCTAAATCTAAATGCACATGGCATAAAATGTGCTGATTATATTGATGTAAATACAATGCTGAATAAAAGATTAATATCTTAATTTATTATATATATATTTTTTAGTTAGTGTTCTATGTTTCAAACAAGAGCTGAGATGGGCTGAAACTAGCACATTTCATAACTGCACCCAGTGTATTAGCATGTGCCATGTCCTTCTCGCGGGTTTGTTTTGCTCTGACACATCCCACAATGCATCGCGCGGCTGGAACGGTAATATAGTCTATAGGGGACACAGGGTGGGGATGCTTGAGTTGGGAGGGAGGGAGGGAGGGAGGGAGGGAGGGAGAAAGAACAGTAGCTATGGATATTTCCTTCCCCCCTTCCCGCGAATCAAACGCAGTTCTATGCATAAAGGCCTGTTTACACTTTTGAATGCGCAACACGGCGCTAGACGGCGCAACACGGCGCAAGCCAATGCTCCCATTTAGATTTTAAGGGCCTGTCACACTACGACCTATGGCATTAGCGTATGCCGACGTATGCGCTTTTCGACCAACATGTCGGCATAGGCCGTCATAGGTTACGCATAGATTGGGCATAGATCATATACGCTTTTCATAGGTCGTCATAGGTCGGCGTAGATCAAGCCGCCAACAAATGTTTGTGCATGTTCAAAATTTTAAACCTATGCCGGCGTGTGGCTCATAGGCTTCTCATACGCTAGACGTATGCTAGACATATGCCGGCATAGATTATGCATAGGTTAGGGGTAGGTCGGCATAGGTTAGCCGTACGTTGAACCAGCGTCCTCTGCGTATCTCTGGCGTACATAGCGTATGCCTAGCATACGGGTAAAGGGGCTGTCACACTATGACGTATAGCGTTAGAGTATGCCGACATATGCGCTTTTTGACCAACACGTCGGCATACGCCGTCATAGGTTATGCATAGGTTGGGCATAGGTCATATACACTTTTCATAGGTCATCATAGGTCGGCATAGGTCGAGCCGCCGAAAACCTTTTGTGCATGTTCAAAATTTAAAACCTATGCCGATGTGTGGCTCATAGGTTTCTCATACGCTAGATGTATGCTAGACGTACACTGGCATAGGTTACGCATACGCTGGCCATAGGTCGGCATAGGTTACTCATAGTCATAGGCTAGACCTGTCACCTGCAACCATCAACAAACGTCCCAGTACACCGCGTATAGGTCGTCATATGCTTTGCATACGCCGTCATAGGTTAGGCATAGGTTAGGCATAGGCTACGCGTACGCTTCATACGTCGCTGGGACCTCCCGCAGTGCAAACAGGTCGCCGTATCTCGACCTATTATGATTTTCAAATTATTTTGCCACGTTACGCATACGCCGCCGCCATACGTCGTAGTGTGACAGGGCCTTAATACCCCTGTCACACTACGACGTAATGAGCGAACGTGAGCCAAACGTGGTGATATTTCGTCATTATGTTGATGTACGTTGGATTACGTTATGATGACGTCATAATGACGTTAGACTGACGTCGAGCTACGTCACATTACGTCGTGTTACGTCGAGTTACGTCGATGTTTTGGACATGTTCAAAAGTTTTGACGTAGGTCGAACGTAAGGGTTTACGTTCGCCATACGTTCTGTTCACGTTCAGCGAACGTCAATGACGTTAAACGGACGTTAGGCAAACGTTCCTCACTACGTTCCACTACGTTCCACTCGTTGACCCACATTAAAACCGGTGGAAACGTCCATGCGGCGTAATGGGAAAGTCAGGAGAACGTCAGGAGAACGTCAGGAGAACGTCAGGAGAACGTCAGAAGAACGTGCATTCAACGTACGTTCAACGTCTCATGACATAGCTAACGTCACGTAACGTTCTTCTGGCGATGGAATAACGTTCATAACGTTCCGTGAGTGTCATTACGTTGACCTTTCTCGTTGAATGAAGGTATACCTACGTTTTACCGACGTTACGCTCTCGTCCACTACGATGCATCCACTTTCAACTTGTGCCCAAATTTGCGTACTACGCTGAGAAGTTCAACGTTCTTCACGTTCTCCCTACGTCGACGTCGTTACATCGTAGTGTGCCAGGGCCATTACGTCGATGCTTGACGGTGCAACACGGCGCAAGCGTTGACCAGAGTTCAACTATGTTGAACTTTCAAGGTTAAGGGCCTGTCACACTATGGCGTATGGCGGCGGCGTACGCGTAACGTGGTGAAAAACGTTATAGGTCGAGATAAGCCGACCTTTGTGCACTACGGTAGGTCCCAGCGGCGTATGAAGCATACTTGTACTGTACGGCTGGCGTATGGCTACTGTATCCCTACCATATAGCGACGTATGCAAAGCATATGACGACGTATACTCGGCGTATTGGGACATATTTTGACAGTTGGAGGCGACAGGACCAACGTATGAGTAACATAGGCCGGTGTATACCGAACGTGCTCCTAACGTATTCCGACGTACCTCTAACATTCACGTAGCGTATGAGGAACGTATGAGCCACACGACGGCATAGGTTGAAAGTTTTGAACATGCACAAAACATTTTCGGCGGCTCGACCTACGCCGACCTATGATGACCTATGATGAGTGTATACAACCTATGCCCAACCTATGCATAACGTATGACAGCGTATGACAGTGTATCGGTCGAAAATCAAATACGTTGGTATACGCTGAGGCTATACGCCATAGTATGACAGCCCGTTTACAGAACATTGTGAGTACGCCAGAGACACCCGAAGGGCGTTGGTTCAATGTACGGCTAACCTATGCCGACTTACCCCTAATGTGTGCATAACGTATGCCAACGTACGCCCAGTGTACGTCCAGCGTATGAGAACCGTATGGGCCACATGCCGGCATAAGTTGAACATTTTGAACATGCACAATTATTTTTTGCCGCTCGACCTATGCCAACCTATGCCGACCTATGAAGAGCATATATGACCTATGCCCAACCTATGCATAACCTATGCGTAACCTATGATGGCCTATGGTCGAAAACCACATACGCCGGCATACGCTAACGCCATAGGTCGTAGTGTGACAGGCCCTTCAGCGCTTCCATACGTCGGCAGTTCAGGTCTGGATTAAGGTGTCGAGAGCAAAACAAAGGCACCTGGCCATTGAGTTTGCCGATAGGCGCAGTGCAAAAATTCTTGAATTTATTTTGCGAAAGTAGTTTTTGAGGCTGTGATCCGGTATGGCTACCACTGGCACTGACACTCAGAATGTCCCAACTTTCACTATTATCTCTACTTTCGAATCCTTTCAAAGAAAATTGCTCTTAGATTAAATTAAATACGTCAGATCTTCCTCTTCAATCGGGCATCAAGATCTTTTTAATCGACCCAATGAAAGCTTTAGAATTTATTTTGCAAAAGATAAATGCTCCGCATAGACATAGCATTGCTGAGCACAAATACTGCATTGTTTTACCCTTCGCGAGTAGTTGCCAGGGTTAATGGAAATACAGAACAATTTGGCATAAACATGGATGCACGAATGCAATATAATAATATAATTAATATAGTTAAGACAACTATCCATAAAAAAACATGGACAACATAGGTCGACATTGGTGACCGTGCCATAAGCATATTCATCGCTGGAAGGAGCGGGACAACCAGCCACGTTTGAACTCGTTTCAGCCCGTTTGAACTTGCCGGAAATAGACTTTCCTCTTCTCGTCTTCGCGAGAACTCAGTGAAGTAGTTTAGTTTTCCGCATTATTGATAGGTTCTAGAACAGAAATACTTGACAATAAACATTAACTTTGTTATAACTATAAAATGATATTTATTTCAATTATCATAATCATGTGTTGTGTTCTTTTTTTATTGCAAATGGCGGCCCCCATAAGTGGCGGCCATTTGCAATCGAAAAGAACAGCTTTGATTGGCTCAAATTATGGAAAGATTCCATTATTTTTGTAGTAGTTTCTTGTTCAGACATAGTTACACATATATATGTATCTTTTGCACAGATTAAAGTGCTTGAAGTATATTTTAAATTGATCTACATCGACTTCTGTTTAAATCACACAATATCAGGACTTAAAGAATGGGAAACTATTCCTGCAAGGGTATATGCTCAATATGGGACAGTGGTCACCCGTTTTCCCTCCTTTCCTCGCTGTGGACCTTTCTCGACCATGCGCGTCAAAGCATTCAGACTTTCATGGCCACATTCACTCTGTACCGTTTTGCGCCATCACACGGCGCCAACCGGCGTAAAGTTGACTGCGTCACATGCCGCCAAAACTATAAACGGGCCGTTACGCATTAAAGCCGCATAGTCGATTGAAAACATCCAACTTTCAAAACCACAACACTTGCTTAAATTTGATTACAAATATCAAATTCAGATATTGGTGCAATCATTAAGCATTTCTTGTTGCACAGAGGAGATATTCATATTTACTATTAGTATTATGTTAGTTCGATAGAATATGCCACTGCTGAAGCCCAACAACCCGAACCCAATCTGATAAATCCGATATCAGAATGACCCCAGTGTGATATGATTAAAACAAAATTCTCCTATTGCCAATTATTGGCTAACATGCGTTAAAATTAGTTTCAACTGACAAACAATTAGATAACTGCTTTAGCATCCTAATCTCGGGTTGATCCCTCTGTCTCTCAGAATGCACACCGACCTACACCTTATTTACATAAAGCTCACCACACTTGATGGCCGAATGAGTTGAGCGTTCGTCTTCAGTTTTGGCGGATCATGGGATTGTTCGGACCCTGGTTCAAACCAATGACTTAAAAAATTATACTTGTCCCTTCCTAGCCAAGCGCTCAGAATTATTATGATAGGGCAAGGAATGGTTGGCTCAGTGTCAGGATAATGTGACTGGGTGGGATATTGAGTCATGGTGCCGGCAGCCTGGGAACCGGGAACCGAACTCGCGATCTCTCGCACGCGAGACCTGCGCTCTACGGATTCGGTCACCGCCCCGGTTGGTGGGAGAAAGGAGGGAGGGATAGGTGGGTGGAGGAGGGAGGGTGGGTGGTAGGAGGGAGGGGTGGGAGGTGGGTAGGAGGGAGGGTGGGTGGTAGGAGGGAGGGACGGTGGGGTGGGTGGGGAGAGGGACGGTGGGGGGAGGGAGGGGGTGGGAGGAGGGAGGGAGGGTGGTAGGATTGAGGGTGGTGGTGGTGGGAGGGGGAGGGAGGGAGGGAGGGGGTGTGTGGGAGGAGGGAGGGAGGGGTGGGTGGGGGGGGAGGGAGGGAGGAGTGAGGGATGGGTTGGTGGGAGGAGGGAGGGACGGTGGGGTGGGTGGGGAGAGGGACGGTGGGGGGAGGGAGGGGGTGGGTGGGAGGAGGGAGGGAGGGACGGCGGGAGGAGGGAGGGGGGTGGGTGGGTGGGATGAGGGAGGGAGGGTGTGTGGGAGTAGGGAGGGTGGGTGGGAGTAGGGAGGAAGGGAGGGAGTGTGGGTGGAAAGAAGACGTGTAAAGAAAAGCCACAACGTTACAAGTATGAGTGAGTGCACATATTGACAGACGCCGCTGATAGTTTTAAGCCCGGTGATGAGCTCTTTGAGCGAGGCCCTCTGAACAAACGCCGGGAACAAACAGTCATTCTGTCCCCACAATGGCCGCCTCTGTGGCCGCAGGATTGGCCTTGTTGACATAATTGCAATTCGCAGCGGATGTTGGTGGCTGTAGTGTGTGTTTAAATCCCCGCGTTTTTCTTGCCGCGCGCTGAAGTCTCGCCGAATCCCCCGCGAGTTCCCGGCGCGAGAGGATGTGAGTTGTGTACTGTCACTAGCCCTCTCACCACGACACGGCCACATAACTTGCCTCTTTTCTCCCCCCCCCCCCCCCACCCCCATCCCGCCCCTCCCCCACGCCACACACAACCGTCAGCAATACACCAATTCTGAATTGTGCTGGTCCCGCGCAACACGCCAAAAGGGCTGAAGCTGCGACCCAGCACGCCGGGTCGCAGCTACATTTTACATGGCGGAAACTGCTCTTTTTTTAGTGCTTTTAAATTACTATTATTTTGTCAACATTATTTTAATTAAGCCAGGGGAAATTTCAATCGTGGACAATTGGTCTTCCTCATTCCATTGCTCCTTGCCCTATCCTAGTTTTGCCAAACGCCAGGCTAGGTTAATTATTATGATTTACTTTATTTGAGTTTGAAGTAACTTGTTTTGTGTGTGTAATGGTTTACTTACCCTGTCCATAATGAATAAGTCAAATAATGGCTTGTTTTCATCACTAAACAGCAATAGTCTCAATTTGTTAATTGCCTTGACATCTTAGTTGTTAGCGGCTAGCCTTAATTATGTTACCCTATACACTTAGTGTTAAGCCCTGGTTACATAACCGTTAGTGGACGTAGTTGAATGTAGGTGAACGTAGTCGAGGCTAACGTGGGTCAAACGTGGTGTAAGTATGTTAAACTATGTTGAAATGCGTTAAGGTACGGGAGGTTTTGGTATGAATAAATACATTACAGTATGGATAAATACGTTATAGTACGGATGCCGGGACGTTCAACTACGTTCAACTACGTTCAACTACGTTCAACTACGTTCAACTACGTTCAACTACGTTCAACTACGTTCAACTACGTTCAACCACGTTCAACTACGTTCAACTACGTTCAACTACGTTCAACTACGTTCAACTACGGTCAACTACGGTCAACTACGTTCAACTACGTTCAACTACGTTCAACTACGTTCAACTACGTTTAGCTATATTCAACTACGTTCAACTACGTTCAACTACGTTCAACTACGTTCAACTACGTTCAACTACGTTCAACTACGCTAGCCTCCACTACGTTCACCTATGTCCACCAATGGCCATGTGACCATGGCTTTGTCCAAGTACGCTAGAGTATGCTAGAGTATGGTAGAGTATGTTAGAGTATGCTAGAGTACATTAACATCACGGATGCAAATACAGCCTCTAATGTACCACTCTTTTGAAAATGTCCAAAAATTAAATCGGAGATCATGGCTCACCCATGTTATTACCAAGTTAACATCACGACAAGTATGGATGCTGGTTCATTCAACTACTTTCAACTACGTTCAACTACTTTCAACTACGTTAGCCTCCACTACATTCAACTACGTCCACTAACGGCTATATGACCAGGGCTTTACTAGGGATAATAACGCTGTCAGTTTGTGAGGTCGTATTGTTGTATTATTAACGGCCAACGTTGGAAATATTTTCAGTGAAAACATGTAAAACAAATTTGGCACGCATATTGAAATGATGGATGTAGACTTGCATGACTTGCATTAGTGGCAGGTTTGCTTAAATTGATTTAATATTCATTCTATGAGGCAATACAAGTCCTGCTTACTAAGTGCGTCAGTACTGTAGTTGGATGGGTAGGATCAAATCCAGGCCAGTGGTTTGGGTTAGAAAATTGTATGTTTTCATTGGATTATGCAGCTATTAATGTAGTCTGATGCTTTTTAAAATTTAATTTTTTTTTATTGAGGCTGTATTTATGATGCTGCTAAATATCATTCTTTGTCACCCAGTTAACATTAAAAGAATTTCAAATAAAAAAATATATATTGCAGGTTAATAATTCACTCCTTTCCCTTCCTGTACTGAAACACTGGTTTTTCAGTCTTTCTGAGAATGATGCATTTGAACTATTTAGGACTGATATGATGGAATGCCATTTTGGGGATAAGTAATAGGTGAAGCTTTACTCAAAGATCTGTCTGTGACAGACGGGATGGCCGAATGAGTTAGAGCGTCCGTCTCCCGTGCTGGTAGATCGTGGCGTCGTGGGTTCGAACCCTAGTCGAGTCAAACCAATGACTTAATAATTGATACTTGTCGCTTTCTAGCCAGGTGCTCGGCATTATTAGGACAGGGCAAGAACTGGTGTACTCAGTGTCAGGATAATGTGACCGGGTGGGATATTGAGTGGGAAACCAGGTCATGGTGCTGGCGGCCTGGTTTCCCAGTGGGACAGCACTATAAAGTTGCCATGAGTGTGCACTGTCACAAGCCGGTACCAGTCCTGATATGACTTTAGATGTTGCTAGGATGTAAAACAACAACAACAAACAAACAATCTGGGACATGGGGGAGAATCATGTTACCTGTTTTCATTGATTTGTTGGTCACACTAGTGAGGATGGCAGTACTACAACTGAACAACGTCCATTCTTGTCTCTCACTGTTGTCACTAAAGTAACCTTTGATCTCACAAGCTAATGTAAATATACAGAATATTCAATCTTTGGAATTCCATTATTAATTACTGGGTTTCCACGTACAACAAACAGTCAAATCCATTAAATTACAGTCACAAGCCAATTCCTCTGCTAGAGAAGAATCCTGATATAGAAGGCGATTATTTTGCCCTCTAGCTTTCTTTTGCGCTCAATAAAAATAAAAATAAAATGATTATCTACCAGAAATTGTCGTCCTAATTTTATTAATTTTTTTAATTCCGCAAACACCGCTTTGGCTTCAACTTTGACTTGGCTTTTGCCAAAAACGCCGGTGCATTATGAGTGTAATATATAATGTATGTGGACACTTTGATTATTGTTTTTTTTATGTATATACAGTATAACCCCATTAAACAAAGCTTGGTTAAACCAAATGATCGGTTAATCCAAACTGTTTTCAGCGGCCCGACAAAATACTACCATTTATCATTAAAAAAAGAGGGTGGGGTCTCAGATGACCTTATAATCACATGAAAGTTTGGTTTAACCGTACCGGAAGTGTCCTGGGGCCCGACAATTTTGTTTTAATTAACCAATAGTTTGGATTAACCTTGTTTGAATTTAACCGCAGGCGCAGGGGCAGGCACAGACGCAGGCGCAGACGCAGACACAGACACATACATAAATACAAATACAATATCGGTATATGTATACATATAAATCTTTGCTGTCACATCACAATAAGCTGACAGTGGCACTATGCGTGATTTAATTTTAAATCACGCAACATTTCCGGTGCAATTACCAACAACCTTGTGACCTCCCCGGATAATACCACTAATTTAGTCAGAGCAGACTGCGGAGAGCGGTAGTTAGACAGTAAGACAATGGCGGCCATGTGTTGGGCTGAGTGCGACCACTTGTCACGGTACAATACAGGCAGGTATCTGTTTTCAAACCGTGGAGGAGGTGCTTATACCCGGAGTGGTGTCATCAGTATGCCAGGCGGGAGGTGCCCTGGCAGATCATTGACAAGTTCGCCAAAATAGCAAGCTCTGAAGTTTCTAGCTAATTCTCTCTGTCTCTGTCTCTGTCTCTGTCTCTGTCCCCATCCCCCCACTCTCTCTCTATATACATACATACATACATACACACACACATATATATATATGTATATATATATATATATATATATATACATATATATATATAGTAACACCTCTCTATCGACCACCTCCACAGATTGACTGTTCCTCAATATCGATAGCTTTATTTGGGTCCCAAATGATCGCCCAGACAATACCATTGTAACGATAAAAAAAACTCCCTAAACCGACCACCTCCCTAAATTAATAATTTAAAGTCGGTCCTATGTCCGGTCTATTTAGAGAGGTTTTACTGTATATATACACCTATATGTATTTACATATACATACATAAACATACACATGCACATGCATATACATGTACACACATACATATAAACACATATATACACATACATACACATACATATATACACATACACATATATACACACACCGGGCGCAGTGGCCGAATCGGTAGAGCGCAGGCCTCCCATGCGGGAGATCGTGAGTCAAACCAATGACTTATAAAATTGATACTTGTCGCTTCCGACCTTGGCGCTCGGCATTAATAGGATAGGGGACAGACTGATTAGCTCAGTGTCACGATAATCTGACTTGGTAGGATATTGGGTGATGGTGCTGGCAGCCTGATTTCCCAGTGGGGCAGCACTATAAAGTCACCATGAGTGCACCCTATCACAAGTTGGCACCCGTCCTGATATGATCATATATGTTGCTTGCACGTAAAATTCCACCAACCAACCAACAACATACACATGCATGTATATATTCTATACATAGATTCCCGTATTGTAATTTCAGCATGATGATAAGATTGTTTGCTTTTTGAGGTTTTGCGTTCTGGCAGCAACTAAGGTCATTGTGGTGACTAGGATCGTGGTGATAAGAATTCGGTATCTTATAAATGCGTATATATGATGTATATATATATAACTTGACACAATGAGTATTCTTCAATATTATCGCAAAGTGTCTACTGATGAGCATGTTTTATTCAGAATACACATAATTCAATAAGTAACCATGGCTATAGTCTCATTATGTTTATAATAATAGCCTCATTAAATTATAAGGGGTGGCGATCTGTGAGTAGAACGGAACCTATCGGCTTAGTAAACTCTTAACGCTTCCTGTGGTTCGTTCAAACACTGGCGCGACAGACACACACACACACATATATACATATATATATATATATATATATATATATATATATTATATGTGTGTGTGTTTTACGGACTTGCGTCATGGCTTTGGAGGTGTGTGTACCATTAAGGATGGGAAAAAGAAAAAGGCGGGAAGCAGAAAAGGGAGCGATACTGAGTCAATGTAACATAACCTGTTACTGCAGAAGTCTATGGTGGCAAACTTGGCAAAACTAATTTTCCATGTTTGCACTCAAAATATCTCAAAAGTTTACCATTTAAAATAAAAGTAACCTTGAACTAATGTAAAGTAGATACCAGCGGACTAGTGATCGATCTAATATATTTATCTCAGAAAAAATACAGAAATTCAAAACCATCGGACTATGCAACTTTAACAAATACACGTTTTCAGTTTCCAGATTACACCATTCCTTATGCCCCTGTCAAACCAGGGCCTTCATTCGCTTACGATCACTTTTAGACCAAAAGCCTGCGAGCTCCTTGCAACCAAATTGAAACAATTTGCTACAAACTATGAAAACCTTGGTCGGCGACCGTTTGCCAAACGGGCTGATTTTGTGTGCGATTGGATGGCGACTGGTCGCCAATCAGGTGCCAATTAGTCGGAGATCGATCGGCGACCGGTCGGCGACTGGTCACTGATCGGTCAGCGAATGTTTGCGCTGGTCACTGACCAGTTGCCGACTGATCGCCTACCGATCAATGACCGGTGAGACGGCACCGACCTGGCTGCGACCATGCGGTGACCGTTCGCCGAACGCTTGGCGAGCTGTACTTTAGTCGCTGCGAGGTCGCCGCGCAGTTGACACAAAGTCGCTGACCGGCCAGCGATCATTTTCCAAACGAGCGGCGACATTGTGGTGACCGTGCATCAACAATGTGGGAAAAAGACTCAGCAACTGGTTGGTGCCGGTCTAGGCGATCGCTCGTCGATCACTCGCGATCAGTCGTAAGATGGACGTATAACGGAGGTAATTTAATCGCAAAACGCTCATAATTTGATTGTAGGCAAACACAGGCATGGTGTGACTGGGGTTTTAGTCACCAAGCTCCCTCTTCTATCTCCCCTCCCATCCACTCCACACTTCCTCCCTAAACCGCCCTTTCCTCCCTCCTCACTCATGACAACTTTATACTGCTTCCCCACTGGGAAATCAGGCTGCCGGCATCATGACTCGATCTCTCACTCAGTCACGTTATCTGGACACTGAGCTAAAGTTGCATAGTCCGATGAAGCATCCAATTTTCAAAACCAAAACAATTATCTAGATTTGGTTCTACATATCTAACTTAGATATTGGTGCACTTATTAAGCATGTGTTGCCACATAGAAGGGAATACTGAGCAAATTTAATAGAACCTGCTACTGCAGAACTTGAAGCCTGTGGTGTCAGAGTTTTGGCGTGCTTGTCAAAACTAACTTTACATGTCTGTACTTCAAATATCTCAAAAGTTTGCCCTGTAAAATAATAGTTACTTCAAACCAAAGTTAGATAGATTATAACAATATTCGGACTATGCAGCTTTAACCAGTCCTTGCCCTATCCTATTAATGCCGAGCGCCAAGCTAGGAAGCAACAAGTGCCAATTTTGTAAGTCATTGATTTGACTCGACTGGGAATCGAACTGCAGACCTTCCGCACGGGAAGCCTGTGCTCTACCGATTCTGCTACCGCGTCCGGTGGCAGCACTATAAAATCGCCATGAGTGTGCATTGTCACAAGTCGGTGCCTGTCCTGATATGACCTTGAATTTTGCCCGGATGAAAAACTCCAACAGATAAACAAACAAACCATTCACCATTCACCATTCACCATTCACATACACCGCTTTCTCTACTCAATGTTCTATATATATACATATATATACATACAGTATAACCCCGTTAAACCAAACTTGAAGGGACCCTAGCTATTTGTTTGGATTAACTGATCATTGGTTTAACCAAGCTTTGGCTTTGACTTTGACTGAGAAAGCGTGTATTGCACATATGCAATGTATGTGGACACTTTGATTATTGTTTAAAAAAAATGTATATACAGTATAACCCTGTTAAACCAAGCTCGGTTAAACCAAATGATCGGTTAATCCAAACTTTTTTCGGCGGCCCAGCAAAATACTACCATTTATCATATAAAAAAGTTGGTGGGGTTTCAGATGACCTTATAACCACATACCTGAGTGGCCTGGGGTCCAACAATTTTGTTTGGATTAACCGATAATTTGGTTTAACCAACTTTGGTTTCACCAACCTTTTTATATGATAAATGGTAGTATTTTGCCAGGCCGCCGAAAAAAGTTTGGATTAACCGATCATAATGAGGTTTACTAGTGTATAAATATAATATATATAGCATATAATATATATACATATATTATAATATATATATATATATATATATATATGCATATATATACGCATATATATATATATATATATATATATATATGCATATATACAGTAAAACCTCCCTAACCGACCACCTCCACATATCGACCACTCCCCTATATCGATTGCTTTATGTGGGTCCCAACAATACCACTGTAACCATATTATAACTCCCTAAACCGCCCACCTCCCAAAATCGACCACTTAAAGTCGGTCTGAAGGTCGGTCGATTTAGAGAGGTTTTACTGTATATATATATGTGTATATATGCACACATATATATGCGTATATATATATGCGTATATAGTTCCTTGTTGGAGATTTATGTCCTGGCAACATCTCAGGTCATATCACGACAGGTACCGACGTGTGACAGTGCACACTCATGGCAACCTTATAGTGCTGCCCCACAGGGAAATCAGGCCAGCAGCACCATGATCCGATATCTCACTCAGTCACATTACCTTGACACCAAGCCAACAAGTCCTTGCCATATCCTATTAGTGCTGAGTGCCTAGCTAGGAAGCAACAAGTATCAATTTTGTAAGTCATTGGTTTGACTCGACCAGTACTGGCTCACGCTCTACCGATTCGGCCACCATGTCTGGTCACTGTTGACAAAGGACAGGCATATTAATTATTATATGCTATATATGTATTTATGTATATATATGTGAATATATATGTACGCATATCCGCATATATAATATATATACAGTAAAACCTCTCTAAATCGACCGACCATGGGACCGACTTTAAGTGGCCCATTGAGGGAGGTGGTCGGGTTAGGGAGTTAAACTATCCTTATGGCCCTGTCACACTACGACGTGACTACGTCAGCGTAACCACAACGTGAAAATAATGATATCACGTCGAAGTTATCGGCGTAATATGCAAATTGTGGACGTGAATGCACGTAGTTGACGTGAGCGTAACGTGAAAGTAACGTGGGTGTACGTCGTGACGTTAGCTGTAACGTGACAACGTTAGAGGGGAGGGGTAATTGGCGACGTGACCGGGCCTTAGTGTAACGTGAGCGTAACGTCGCCGCAACGGGTGTGACGTGAACGTAACGTGACCGTAACTTGACCGTAACTTGACCGTAACGTGACCGTAACGTGACCGTAACGTGACCGTAACGTGACCGTAACGTGACCGTAACGTGACCGTAACCGTGACCGTAACGTGACCGTAACGTGACCGTAACGTGACCGTAACGTGACCGTAACGTGCAAAACGCTGCCCACACGTTGCTCCCACCCGGGCCGTCGGTCTGACGTGACATAACGTGACTCTAACGTCATTTACGCTGCTATAACGATCGCGGAACGTCAACCTAACGTCATTGTCACGTCATCCCAACGTAACGGCTTCACGTTGAGATACGTTGAAAGTTTTGAACAGGTTCAAAACCTCGACGCGCGCCGACGTAACACGACGTAACATGACGTAGCTCGACGTCACTCTAACGTCATTATGACGTCATCATAACGTGACCCAACGTACGGCAACGTAATGACGAAAAATCATCACGTTAGGCTCACGTTGGCTCGTTACGTCGTAGTGTGACAGGGGTATTACAAGGGTATTGCAGGGACCCAAATAAAGTGATCGATATAGGGGAGTGGTTGATCTCTGGAGGTTGTCGGTTAGGGAGGTTTCACTGTATATACATTACAACCTCTCTAAATCGACCGACCATGGGACCGACTTTAAGTGGCCCATTTAGGGAGGTGGTCTGGTTAAGGAGTTAGAATATCCTTACAAAGGTATTGCTGGGACCCAAACAACGCGATTGATATAGGGGAGTGGTTGATCTGTGGAGGTGGTCGGTTAGGGAGGTTTTACTGTATATGTATGCATATATATAGGGGTATATATATTCATACATATATATAGGGGTATATATATTCATACGTTGGTATGCAGGTATTGCAATACCTCAGGGAGTTTGACGCCCCTGCCCTGCAGAGTTGTAAACCACTGCCTTGTGGTACACGTTCTTTACAGAACCGAAGGCTAAGAGAGCAAACCCTGAACAGAAAACCATGTCACTGTGGCAGCATCAAGTGCAGTTGATGTATGGAACTACCAACATCTCCCGACTAGCCACTGCAGGGACAAATAGTTTTGTGCCTGTCTGGACATGTTCTTGCCGGTGTGAGACCTCTATTTGCTCCCCGAGAGAGTGCCGCTGGTAACTTGCAAAAGCCAGCACCACTTCAACACTTTTGCAGGCGGCTTTCAGGAAACGATCAAGAGAAACCTGAAGCTGAGAGACATAAAGACTGACTCATGGACATCACTCTCACAACAGAGCGGCAGTCAAGTAATGAAAGCAGTCTTTGTCGCATCGCGACCGATAGCATGATGATGATGATGATGATGATATATTCACATATATACATAAATAATATATACAGGTGTAAATATATCAAATATATCAAATATATATATATATAAATATATAAATAAATATATATAATATATATATATATAGTACGCCTGTCCTTTGTCAACATCTGGCCGTATTCGGCGCACAGATGACACTGCGTTGGCCACATCGGTGTAGGGTGTCCGTGTTGGTTACCTTCTACCTGTCCAATTGCGGGGACCGTTGCAGTGGGAGTGTTGAGCAGGCGGGTATTCTAGTTTCGTTTAAGAATGATAAATTATCACAACTGCAGCGGCAAATGGACACGTAGGCGCAGCCCGGGGTGACAGATAGATGTGCCGAGAGGACCCCCTGAAGGAATGGGAGGCGATCACAGCGCCACTGTATCAGCAGCGGAACATTAAAGTTGCACAGTCCGGCGGTTTTAAGTTTCTGTAGGTTGGTTGGTTGTTTTCGTTTTATGTCCTGGCAACATCTAAGGTCATATCAGGATGGGTATTGACTTGTGACAGTGCACACTCATGGTGACTTTATAGCGCTGCCACACTGGGAAATCGAGCTGCTGGACACCATGATCCAATATCCCACTCAATCATATTATCCTGACACTGAGCTAACCAATCCTTGTCTTATCCTATTAATGCCGAGCATCAGGCTAGGAAGCAACAAGTATCAATTTTATAAGTCGTTGGTTTGACTCGACTGGGAACTGAACTCCCGATCTCCCGCATGCCATGCCTTTGCTCTACCGATTCGGCCACTGTGCCCGGTGAAGTTTCTGTAAGTGTGCCATGGTGGATACACACACAGACAAACACAGACACACACACAGACACACACACACAGACACACACACACAGACACACACACACAGACACATACAGACACACACCGACACACACACAGACACACACAGATCGCCCAATTAATATCTTCTACGTCCTCTCTCGTTCCGACGACGTTAGACCGTCGTTACACCCACATCGACCACGCCGCGGTGTCGTCCAACTTGGCCCCGTATTTGCATATCACGTCGGGTTTTTCGAAAGTCCCTCACATCGGAATCACGTTGGCCATTACGTCGTAGTGTGACAGCACCATTACACACCTTATATGCAGTAAAGACACGCGTTTAAATTCAATACACGTAATTCTTTGCTTGTCCTGCGTATGCCGCACTTCCTGCAATATATATATATATATATATATATATATATATATATATGTATATATATATATATAACAAGAGTTCAAGCACAAAACCACGTAAACGCTAATCCAAAAATGGAGATAGACATTGGAATCAAACTGTAAAAAAATGTATTTTGTTATATTTCTACTCCTTTGTTCATTGCTTCATAACCATGTGGTCCTAGGGAAACTGGAATTAGTGAGAATTAAAATTATTTTCAGGTAAACATCTGTTATTTAAACTACATTTTTAGATTGGCTTTTAAATGGTTTTGCACCTGAATTCTATTTTTTATTGTTGTTGTAAATCCACAGTTTATTCATTGAATAAAGTCTTTTGTCAGCACCATGGCACTGGTCTTCCAGCAATGTGACATTACAGTTATTTACAATATATGTATATGTAGTCTGATATTGTCATCAGCAGCTAGCTCAAGTCAGCTGAAATAACAATATTAACCATTCCAAGACTTACATATGGTATAGTTTGACAATTCACCTATAAGATAGTAGTTATATGTTGTATACATACATACCTTGATACATGCATGTGTATTGTGTAGACCGTTACATTATGGAGTGGTTAGGTGCATAGTTTCCCTTCACAGGTTTGTATGCCTTCTGTGCGGTGAATTGCATAATTATCATGTTGTTGGAGATGGGATTTTGACATGGAGTGTTAGTAGAATGGTTTATTTATTCTGTTAGATGGAGCATGGTTAGCTTGTAGGGTTATGCTTAAAATGGTTAATATTGGGGTGATGGGGGGGGGGGGTGTTGACTACATGAAGTAGTTTGAGTAAGGAGGTTGTTAGTAATGATGGGATAAACTATGCTTGGAGGATTGTACATTTCAGTCATTTAGTAGTCTAGTACAGTCTTTATTAGTGTCTATGTTTATAGCAATACTATCAGACTGATATGGATTTTCTGGAGATGTTGGACAAATAATTTGTAAGGTGGATAACTTGGTTTGTTGGCAGCAGGTAAGGGAGCGCGGTGTGGTGGGGGAGTGGGTGGCCATATGTGCTTGTGTGCCTAATTCTGACTGGGAGTTCATTCCATAATTTGCTGCCTTTGTAGATAAGGGTTCTTGTCAGTCTATTTGTGAGTGGTTTAGGAACTTTGATGAGTGTAGCATCCCCCTGCCTGGTAACTCTGGTAGTACGGTCTATGTAGTTATCATCCTTGCCTCTGATAAACATAAGAGATAGCAGATGTGCATCTCTCCTTTGGATCAGGTATGTAATATTAGATCTAGTGTGCATTTCATTCACTGAGAGAACTTTGCCCCTATATACTGTTCTAAGAGCCCGGTTTTGGGTTCTCTGTAATTTATTTCTTGTTGTTTTGTTAAATGGCCATAGATTAGATCATTATAATCTATTATTGGCAGTATAGTTAGTTGCCTTATACAGTTTGAGCGCTGTGTTCTCACTCATGTAGCATCTTATTTTTCTGAAGGTTGTCATTCTCATACCTAGAATTTGGTTCAGCCTCAATAGTTGCTGGTTCGCATTACACATGTATTTATATGTCTATATAACACATACATAGAATATATAGCACATATATATAATATATAGATCATAAAAATAGCATATATGTAGCACATATAGCAAATATATATGGCACATATAGCATATATAGAGCATGTTTATAGTATATATAGCATATATGTAGGAAATACATAACATATATATTGTAGGTGTCTACCATGTACCTTACATAATTTATATATATATATATATTTAGAGAATATAATATATTTAGAGTATATCTAACATATGTAGCATATACATAACATAAATAGGATATATATATCAATCATACATAGATGTTATATAACCTAGAGTTACATAAAATATACATATCATATATGTACTAAAAAAACGACTATATAGCATACATAGCATACATTCGGCATATATAGCATACACATAGCATATGCATATTTGTTTAAGTCCCTTCCTACTTCCACTTGACTCCCGCCATTCTGCTGCAGGTAGAAGGTAAGCCCGTCCTGCTATCACCTTAGATGATGTTAGGACGTAAAACAACAACAACAAACAGGTAAGTGTAGTTGGCCATATATTAGGCGGCAGGTATGAACAGTAAAACCTCTCTAATCGAAAACCTCCACAGATCGACCACTCCCCGATATCGATCGCTTTATTTGGGTCCCAAACGATCACCCATACAACGCCATTGTAAGGAAATGAAAAACTCCCTAAACAGACCACCTCCCTAAAGGGACCATTTAAAGTCGGTCCCATGTTCGGTCGATTTAGAGAGGTTTTACTGTATATGCAGGCTCATTGGGATGGTGTTGATTTATGGTCGGGTATCGGTCATAAAATAAGAGTATCGCTGGTATATCTCCCCCCCGACAAGCAGCGCCACCTTTCGCACCACAGCGTCATGAGCCATCACTGTCCTCACACGAGGGGCCGAGCAAACCCTCACCAACGCATCCCCCCACTGCACACCGGCCACTTCCGCTACACCGGAAGTTAGTTTTTTTGCTCCATTGTTGGGGTTTTATATCATAGCAACATATATGGTAATATCTGGATGGGTACCGACTTGTTGCAGTGCGCACTCATCGAGACTTTGTAGCACTGTCCGACTGAGTTGGTTGTTGGAGTTTTACGTCCTGGCAACATCTAAGGTCATATTATCAGGATGGGTACCGACTTGTGACAGTGCGCACTCATGGCAACATTGTAGTGCTATCCCACTGGGAGATTAATCCGCCAGCACCATGCCCCGATTTCCCACTCAGTCACTTTATCCTGATACTGAGCTAACCGGTACTTGCCCTATCCTAGTAATGCTGAGTGGCAGGATAGGTAGTGACAAGTATCAATTGTGTAAGTCATTGGTTTGACTCAACCGGATTTCGGTTGGTTGGTTGTTGGAGGTTTCCGTCCTGGCAACATCTAAGGTCATATCAGGATGGGTATCGACTTGTTACAGTGCGCACTCATGTCGACTTTGTAGCGCTGTCCCACTGCGAGACCAGGCCACCAGCACCATATCCCGATTTCCCACTCAGTCTCATTATCCTGATACTGAGCTAACCAGTCCCCGCCCTACACTAGTAATTCCGAGTGCCAGGGTAGGTAGTGACAAGGTTGGTTGGTTGTTGGAGTTTTACGTCCTGGCAACATCTAGGGCAATATCAGGATGCCTTCGTTTACAGACGAGTTGCTATAACAAGTGCAGGACGTTGTGGGACTAAGCTTCGGCCGAGTCAAACAGAAGACTTAAGCTAAGATTCCTTATATGCAGTATGCAGTATGCGGTATGCGCTATGCGAATGGGAGGATTCCTTCTACGCGGTAAGCGGCAAGCGTCTCCCCACCCCTACCACTACCATATGTTTCCACTCAGCACCCTTGTGTGTGACCGTTCCGTAATGCTCAGTCACCTCTCCTCGTCTAAAACTAATGGGCAAGTGTGACTGACATTTCTATTCGCATACCGCATGCCGCATGCCACATGCCGCACCAATCGCTACAGGGACCGATCGAGTTGTCGCATTCGCATTCGCATTCACATTCGGACGTAAGGAATCACCCCCATTGACTTAGATGCTTTCCGATTTTTTGCCGCATTCGCATACCGCATACCGCATACCGCATACCGCATACCGCATACCGCATACCGCGTGTAAGGAATCTTAGCTTTACACAATTTAATCCTTACCGCTAACCTGCCTCGCACTCAGCATTACTAATGTAGGACAAGGACCGGTTGGCCACCTTTGAGTGACACTAATTACATTAAGTGCCATATTACGTCATGGTTCCATGGACAAATTATCCCAGTAGGGCAACATACACAATAATATCCTGATATGACCTTATATATTGTTAGGACGTAATACGCCAGTAAGCAAACAAACAACATGTTATCTCCCTCACAACCACCCATCTAAGCACTCTACTCGTCCCGCCCCCTTCCCCCCCCCCTGCCCCTTCCCCCCCTCCCCTTCCCCACCTCCCTCTCCCCCTCCCTCTCCCCTCTCCCCCTCCCTCTCCATCACCTCGCTCCCTCCCCTCCCCCTCTCCAACCCCCTACTCGCCCCCCCCCCCCCCCCCCAATCGCCCCCAAGGTGAACTCCACTTGACAAGCCTTCAGCCACTCCCAGATGTGCCATAAATCGCGCCTCCAAGCGGCCATCAACGAATTATCTATTAAATCATTACAAAGTGACACCGTCACAACACGACTTGTCAAGGTGAGCATACACACGGCGACATCTGGGAACAACTCCATCCTGCTGTTGTGCATACAACTTTGAGTGTCGTCGACACGAGAATGGGTATCATATCCTGCTGTCAATGAATACAGCACTGTCGACCACGTTTGTTGGCAGTGGGGATGTGGGAAGGATGAGGAAAGAAGGGAGAAAGGAGAGTGGGGAGGAGGAAGGGGAGAGGGGAGATGGGTGAGGGGAGATGGGAGATGGGAGAGGGAGATGGGAGAGGGGAGAGGGGAGAGGGGAGAGTAGGGGAGAGGGAGAGGGGGAGAGATGATGAAGTAGAGGAGGAAGGAGAGAAGGGGAAGAGGAAAGAAGTAGTAGAGAGGGGAAAGAGAAGGAAGAGGGGGAGAGAGGAGAGGAAGGGATGGGAAGAGGGAGGAAAGGGAGGGGGATAGGACGGTGGGGTAGAAAGGAGAGAAATGGAGAGAATGAGAGAGGGGGAGAAAGAGGGGAGGGAGTAGTGGGGGAAAGGAGGGGGAAGGGAGAGGGGAAAGAGGACAGGGAACAGAGGATAATGGAGATGGGAGAAGGAAACTGCAAAGGGGAGAGGGGAGAAGAGGTAAGAGAGGGGGAGTGGGCTGATGGTGGGGAGAGAAAGGGAGAGGGAAGAGAAGAGGAGAAGGGAGAGGGACAAGTGAAGTGGGCAGAAGGGAGAAGGGAGTGGTGGGGAGCAAAGGAGAGATGGAAGAAAAGGAGAGAAGGGTGGTGGAGAGAAGAGGAGAGAAGGGGAGAAGGGAGAGAGGGAGAGAAGGGGAGACGGGGGGAGGAAGGGGAGTGGGAGAAGGGAGAAAAGAGAAAGGGAGAGAAGGGTAGGGGAGAAGGAGAGAAGGGGAGGGGGAGAGAAAAGGGAGAAGGGAGAGAAGGGTAGAAGGGGAGGGGGGAGAAGGGATAAAACTGGAGGGGTAAGAAGGGGATAAGGGAGGAGAAGGGGAGGGGAGAGAAGGGGAGAAGGGAGAGAAGGGGGAGAAGGGAGAGAAGAGGAGGGGGAGAAGGGAGAGAAGGGGAGGAGGAGAGAAGGTGAGAGGAGAGAGACGGGGGAGAAGGGAGAGAAGGGGAGAAGGGAGAGAATGGGAGGAGGAGAGAAGGGGAGGGTGAGAGAATGGGGAGAAGGGAGAGAAGGGAGAGAAGGGGAGAACGGAGAGAAGAGAGTGGAAGAGGGGGGTGTAAAGGACGTGTTAACACCGTGAGTTCTTGTAACGTAACTAACTTTATTTGTTCTGCTTCGTAGTGACGTCATACGTCGTAGCGACGTCATACAATATTATGGCAGGGCGTTTGTACAGTACATATATTACATCTTCCCCTTTCAATGATATATATATCTCTGCCTGACTCTTAAGATCTATTACATGACATTTGATGGGCATATTGGTGTGATATGCGTAACATACTTAAGACTTATCGTTTATTTTTGTGTACTAATTTCTTGACAGACACGATAATGTTGCAAACATCAATGTAACTTGATTATATTTACCTATAAGACCACTATTGTGGATGCTCATGACATAAAAATATTATTTCATTCTCGTGTCTAGAAAGATCTATGAAAACATGTGTCATAACCTAACATTCATACAGGCTACATTTTAATGCACTAATTACATGGCACTTACTGGTGGTGGTGAGCAGGGCCCATATACGAATGAATACAACGATGTGCTCCTTTAGTGTATTTAAACCGTCGATTCTTATGTGTGTAACTGTGTTGTTTCGTGTTTTATTTGACTTTATTTTCGTGGCCGCTGATTTCTGTATGTGTATGTCTCGTTACTCTCTTATACAATCTAAGAACAGCTTGACTTATACAATATCCCAAACTTGTTGTAACACTTTGTGCATTTTGTTCTAGTATATGTATCTACATCGATACTTCCTAGACGTTACCATACTACTAAATTCTATGTCTCGACACCTGACTTGTAATTTTAGTCCCTCCCGAAACGGATTGGAGGACGAACGATTCTACCATACCTGGTAGTTTGTGTTAAGGATTTATGTGGGTCGTTAACTTTGTTCATGTGATATTCCCCGGGTTTTTCTTTTGTTTCACCGGTAGTATCACCTGGACATTTATATATAAATTTCCTGTTACGTCGTAATGTCGTTTTATGTTCATTTAGTATTTGGTAGTCACGTTGTGCACTGTTACTGGTGCCTACAACTCTACCTTGTTTCCATTCATCCTGATAATTTTATACCGGACTGTGTCCCCCATCTGTAATAAAGGGTGATCTTTGCCCGCATGTGCGTCGAAATAGAATTTTTGTATGATTTGCCTATCTTTCATTTGATTTAATTTAGATGGTTGGGCAGTCGCCTTGAGTGCGGATTCTAATATAGGAAGTCGTGTTCTTAATTTCCTAGACATTAATAATTGCGCCGGAGACGCACCAATCCCATCCAGTGTTGTGTTACGATAATTTAACAGAGCCAAATTTACATCTTGATTACCTTTAAGGCATTTTTTTATCATTCGTTTTATGGTTTGAACATAACGTTCGACTTGCCCATTGCTTTGGGCATGCATGGGGTTCGTGAACAGGCATTTAAAACCATATTCTGAAGAAAATGTTTTAAATTCTGTACTTGAAAATTGTGGACCATTGTCCGAGACGACAAACCGGGGTATACCATAGCGCGCAAAAGTTTGCTTCAATGCAATAATAACTGCCTTACTCGTAGTTGACATAAGTTCCATAACTTCAGGAAATTTGGAATAGTAATCCACAATTACAATATAATTTAAACCATTCACATGGAATAAGTCAATACCTACTTTATAAAACGGTATGTCACTTAGAGGATGACTCAACAATGGTTCCTTAGCTTGTTCATTTCTAAAAACTTGACAAACATGGCACCTGGATACCTGGTCTTCAATTTGCTTGTTTAAACCAGGCCAAAACACGGTGTCCCGCGCCAACTGCTTACATTTGATAATCCCTAAGTGGGATTCATGCAATTTATTTAATATTTCGTGCTGCATCGACTTTGGTATTATTATTTGTTCTCCCTTTAATAATACATTATCAAACCATGTGATATCATGCCGGAACGTAAAGTACGGTTTAATAGAAGGGTCGAGATTGTTGTTGTTTGATGGCCACCCATGCAATGTTAATTCTTTTACACCCTGTAACGTTTTATCCACATTTGTATCTGTTTGTACCCTCTGGAAAATATCTGTACTCAGACTGATCGAAGCCACCGAGAAGTCTTGGTCGTAGAGGTCGTTTGGGGTTATGTCTGCAGTGTGCGCTCGTGAAAGTGTATCTGCAAAGAATAAGTTTGACCCCTTTACATATGTTACGTGTATGTTGTAATTTTGTAATCTCAATCTCATTCTCTGCATTCTGGCAGACAACTGATGAATGGGTTTCATCATTATGGATACTAGTGGTTTGTGATCGGTGTGTACAATAACTTCATTACCATAAATGTAATTATGAAACTTTCGGCAACCGAAACATATGGCTAGTAGTTCTTTTTCGATTACTGCATAACTGATCTGGGCTTTATCCAGTGCTTTTGATGCCATGGCCACAGGCTTATCAGCTTGGAATAACGTCGCGCCCAACCCATATTTCGATGCATCTACTTGTATAACAATCTGTTCATGTTTATTAAAATACTGCAATACAGGCGCGGTAGTCAAGAGGTATTTCAACGTCATAAAAGCTTTATCCTGTTCCGAATCCCAGTGCCACGCAATATTCTTTTGAATAACAGTTCTCAACGGTTTACTAATATGTGCCATGTTCGGAATGAATTTGCTGACATAACCAACCAGTCCTAAAAATCGCTGGATCGCAGCTTTATCTGTCGGTACTGGCATGTCAATTATAGCTTGGATTCTGTCTGTGTTTGGTTGAAGCCCTTTTGAAGTGATTAAATGTCCTACATAATTTACGCTTGTTTTACAAATTTTCGACTTTTTAGGGTTTAATTTGAGGTTAACCTCACGAGCACGTTTTAAGACAGACTCTAGACGCATATTATGCTCATGTATTGTGACTCCATGTACCAAAATGTCATCCGAAATTACGTGAACACCAGGTAACCCGGATAATATAGTATTCATTTCCTGAATGAATATATCGCCAGCCGTTTTGATACCGAATGGTAGACGTGTGTATCTAAATCGTCCCCACGGTGTGTTAAATGTGCATAATAGTGAACTGGGGTCGTCTAACTGGATTTGCCAATAACCGCTATTTGCATCCAATACAGAAAAGTAATTGGCACCGTGTATGTTTGCAACAACTTCCTCAACTGTTCGTACTGGGTATGGTCCCCTCAAAATAGCTTGATTTAGTTTGGTCGGATCTAGGCAAATTCTGATTTTACCCGGTTTTCGTACAATTGTTATAGAACTGACCCAAGGAGTTGGGCCTTCTTGTTTTACTATTATACCTAAAGTTACCATACGGTCTAACTCTGTTTGTACTTCCTCATTTATTGCTAATGGTATTCTGCGAGGTGGGTCAATAACAGGTTGTATATTTTCATCAACATATATTTTTGCATTAGACTTAATTAAACCCAAACCCTCAAATACATCAGAATATTTCTTTACCATGCTATTTGCGTCTTCAATTTCAGGATCAGTGTTTATTGTGTCAAGTCGTGCTAGCAGTCCTAATTTGACACAAGCCTGCTTCCCTAGTATCGCACATCCAACATCGGTGACTTGAAATTTCGTCTCGATGTCGTTGATAGTTAGTGTTGTCGTTCCAACAGGCTTGATTTTGTGGCCCCCATATGTAATTAGTTGACATCTTGACGTTTCCAGGGCAGCACCCTGGATTGATTTGTATATACCGAGAGGCAAAATATTCGCCTCAGACCCAGTGTCTAGTTTATAAGACACCTTGTGGCCATCGACGACGACTGTCTCATACCATAGATCATTGTGACGCGCGTCACTTTCGTAGATGGTACCCACAAATAAATCGTACTCCCCGACATCCATCTGTTGTTGCACATGTCGATCCTCACTGTCAAATGTACGATCCGGTGCAACGTTAATTCCATACACTGGCACATTTTGCTGTTGTCTCTTTTGTTGACGGCATACCTTGATGAAGTGGCCTATTCTGTGACATCCTGCGCATTCTTTGCCTTTTGCAGGACAGCTCCCTCGTGTATGATGATAACCACAACGATCACATCTTGTAGTGGGCTGTTGTGATCGCTGGGTTTGTTGTTGATACCGAGTTGTCGTCCGCGGTACCCATGGCGACGTTCGTTGCACTGGTCCCTCACGCTTGACGTCACGATAATCAACAGCATCAATTTGACTTTCGACATTGTTTGTCACTTGCGCCGCTGTATTTTCACTTAATCGACATAGTTGAATGCATGTCTCCAATGATAATTTAGGTGATTGTAATAGTTTGTTCCTGAGGTTATTGTCTTTAACTCCGCACACGAGACGATCACACAATAGAGAAGCTTCTAGCGTCTCATAACAGCAGAACTGTATTCTGTGTTTTAAATCTCGTATATATGTGTCCATATTTTCACTTGTTTGGTTAAATGTGTTAAATTCATATCTTACAACTGTTATATTCGTTTTATCTTCACAGTAATGTGAGAATGCGGCAATTAAAGGTGTTATTTTGTCTTTATCTGCATTCACAATTTCGAATGTTTGGTGTATTTTCTGAGCGTCCACTCCAGCGACATGTAAAAAGACACAACATTGTACCTTCTCTGGCTTTGATGATACTCCGGCAGCTGTGGCGTAGATCTCGTAGGAGTGAAGCCACGATCTCCAACTTATCGCCATGTGTTCGTCTAAAATTAATGGTCCTGGGGGTTTTAATCCGTGTAGGGCCATTGCAGTCAAATACCCGTAATATCTGGGGGGGGGGGGGGGGAAAAACCCCCCAAAAACCCACCATGTAAAGGACGTGTTAACACGTGAGTTTCTTGTAACGTTACTATCTTTTATTTGTTCTGATTCGTAGTGAGTCTACTACGTCGTTGCGACGTCATACAATATTATGGCAGGGCG
>CM059191.1:63716232-63887541 GCA_030323885.1 Branchipolynoe longqiensis
CCTTCCACACGCCTGTCTGACCCCACCACCACACTCATCAAACATTCATCCTTCCACATGCATGTCTGACCCCCACCACACTAATCAAACATTCATCCTTCCACACACCTCTGACCCCCCACCACACTCATCAAACATTCATCCTCCACACACCTGTCTGACCCCCCACCACACTCATCAAACATTCATCCTTCCACACACCTGTCTGACCCCCACCACCCACCACCCCCATTTATCGCCCGCCCTATGTCAGTATTGACTGGGATTTAAGCTACAAAACGGCGTGAAAATTCGCTTCCTCCCCTCCCCTAGCCCCCCCCCCCCTCCCCACCACCCCCATCCACCTCCTCCCTCACTCAGAAACGTGTCACACACAAACACACACATACCCACAAAATAAGAAGAACTCGGTAGGTGTTAGGGGGGCGGTGGGGGGGGGGCGGGGGTTGAGGAAACAGAAAAGACAAGAAAAAACTGAAGGTGGCGGCTTCAAGTCGTCGTCTCACATGACAAGATCTCGCCGTCCTCGCGAGAAGAAAAGCCTGCGTGAGGTGAGGCCCCGTCCAAATACAGGCGGCGATCGACTTTCTGACTGCCGTGTATATCACGAAAATAAGGGCTACAGGCGGCCCGCAGCGCCAACATCCACCGCGGCGTGCCGATCACATGGCGATCCCTTTGGATGACACTTTAAATCCCTCGCTCACCGGAAGTTGGGGCCCACGGCGACCGGAAGCGTGGCACGGCGTTTGTGTTGAATGTGGCTGTTTGGGGTGGGTGTTTGGGGGTGGGTGTTTGGGTGTGTTTGGGGATGGGTGTTTGGATGGGTGTTTGGGTGGGTGTTTGGATGGGTGTTTGGATGGGTGTTTGGATGGGTGTTTGTGTGGGTGTTTGTGTGGGTGTTTGTGTGGGTGTTTGGATGGGTGTTAGGGTGGGTGTTTGGGTGGGTGTTTGGGTGGGTGTTTGGGTGGGTGTTTGGGTGGGTGTTTGGTTGGCTGTTTGGTTGGTTGGCTATCTGTTTAGCTAGCTGTTTGGTTGGCTGTTTGACTGGCTGTTTGGCTAGCTGCTTGCCTGGCTGTCTGGCTGCTTAGTTGTCTGTTTGGTTGGCTGTTTAACTGGTTGTCTGTTTGGCTGGCTATTTGGCTGGTTGTTTGGCTGTCTGTTTGGCTGTCTGTTTGGCTGTCTGTTTGGCTGTCTGTTTGACTGTCTGTTTGGCTGTCTGTTTGACTGTCTGGTTGGCTGTCTGTTTGGCTGGCTGTTTAGCTGTCTGTTTGGCTGTCTGTTTGGCTGTCTGATTGGCTGTCTGTTTGGCTGTCTGATTGGCTGTCTGTTTGGCTCTCTGTTCGGCTGGCTGTTTGGCTGTCTGTTTGGCTGTCTGTTTGGCTGGCTGTTTGGCTGTCTGTTTGGCTGTCTGATTGGCTGTCTGTTTGGCTCTCTGTTCGGCTGGCTGTTTGGCTGTCTGTTTGCCTGTCTGCTTGACTGTCTGTTTGGCTAGCTGATTGGCTGGTTTTTCCCTGTCTGTTTTGCTGATTAACTGGTTGTTTGGCTGTCTGCTTGGCTTGCTGGTTGCTTGGCTGGCCGTCTGTTTGGCTGGCTGTTTGGCTGACTGTTTGCTTTGCTGATTGGCTGGCTGTTTGGCTGTATGTTTGGCCTGCTTTTGGCTGGCCTTTTCACTGGCTGTTATGCTGGCTGTTTGGCTGCTTAGCGGGGTAGACGCCAGATCATACAGGTGGCGACACGCATCGGTGAATTCGATGTTCGAGAGAAGGCCTCGTCCATCCGCCCGAGTGTGTGCCAGATCCGGGGGTTCGGAGGATCGGCTGTTTATCAGGCGTAACGGATCCGGCCCTTGTATGTTGTAGGGGGCGCGAGCGGGTGGGGGGGGGGGCGGGTAGGGGGAGGGATGAGAAGGAATTCGCCCACTCCCCCCACCTCACGCCTTACTCCTCTTTCCTGCCTCTGCCCTTTTTTTTCTAGCCTCAAGCACATCCTCGTGTAGATTTTCCTCAATGGAATTATAAAAAGCCCGATTCTTAGTTCAATAAGTGCATTTAATATATGTGGTTATTTATGTATATATATATATATATATATATATATATATATATATATATATATGTGGGTCATTCTCTGAAACTGGGAGCTAAAGTGTGTCATTGGAATCAAAAATTGAAAACCTTTCAAATAATAGTGGAAAACATTACAATTAATAGTAGAATCCATGTTCCTGGGAAGGTTTACATCTGCTTATGTCAGAGTTGAAAAATAAAAACGAAGTTATTTCACTTTTTGATTTTATACAAATTGAGTACCTGTATGCCTCGTACAACATGGATATCAAGCACACTTCCCTAATATCATTTTAAACTACACAACAAATTCCAACACGATTTGATTAATTACAGTTAAGCAAACAAGATAATGTCTTACAATAAAAAAAACTTTTAACAAGTTTGGGTAAATGCATGGTGTCGATATGACGACGTTCACTTTAGCATAAAATCAAACAATTATACTTTTGATACATTTTGTGGGATGGAATGTAATATTGATAACATGCTTAGATTTGATCCTACATATCTAATTTAGATACTTGTACAGTTATTAAACAGTTCGTACTACTTAGCTATGTCAATTTAATAGAAACAGATTCTGCTGAAACATATGGCATCAGGGTTTTGATACGCTTGACAAAATTAGTTTGGCATATTTTCACTTCAAATATCTCCAAAGTTAGCCATTTAAGATATGTTCCTTCAATCTAAGGTAAAGTAGATTATAATGATCAACCTAAGTAAGGTATGTATCTCAGAAAATGGCAGGAACTCAATACCATCGGACTATGCAATTTCAAGTGAAATGGTATAGTCCCTTGTTTCTATACTGTTGCTAAACTATTCAATTCTTTTGTATTTATACTTTGAGAAAAGAGGTGTTTTTCTTACTATTCTGAGACATCCATTATACATATAAATATATATATATATATATATATATATAATATGTGAGTATATATATGAGTCAGCCTCACGAAAACGGGTCAATCGGTGGTCAAGTGAAGATGTCGGTGTCGCAATTCTTATAAGTGTAGTGCATTTCTTTGTTTCATATTAAATTATCCTAGAAATAAATAAGGTTGTTGTATTTTCTCGACCTATACATAAATTTAAGGACTTTCCAACATCTCTGTCAATACTAAACTATAATTATACCGATCGACGCTGACATCCAATGATCGACGTCAACAACTTTAACAGATGTCGGCATCGCAATTCTTAAAGTCTCGTGCATCTCTTTGTTTTATATTAAATTATCCTAGAAACAAATATGGTTGTTGTATTTTCTCGACCTATACATTCAGTATAAATTTAAGGACTTTCCAACATCTCAGTCAATGCTAAACTATAATTATACCGATCGACGCCGACATCCATGCTCGACGCCGACAACTTCCACCAATTGGCCTCTTTTCATGATCCTGACCCATATATATATATATGTATATATAATATATATATATATAATATAATATATATATATATATATATATATATATAAACATCGGGTAGTGAGGTTTAAGCACACCGGGAGCGCCACTAGTCGTAATTGAGGATAATGTTGAGCAAGATCCAGCAACCTAGATTGGATGGTGAGTAAGAGACAGATAATTTCCTTTATTTATACACACATAATTCTTAGATCGTGAACTATTATATGCTACATAAGCATTATATGAGTATAATTAGTCAGAAGCTTTCCACCTCAGCTACCACTACTCTTCAGCCTCAGTAATCCACTGCATGACTCTTTATTTGATTGGTCATCGGCTACTATGCTCTGACAACCTCAGGCCCGCTTGTATATATATATATATATATATATATATATATATATATATATATATAAATATATATATATGTATATATATATATACAAATATATATATACATATATGTATATGTATGAATACATATATTTATATATATAATTACTTCATTCTAAAAGTAGGACTGGCTGTCCAATAGATATATATATACAAATATATATACATATATGCATATATATATGTATATGTATGAATACATATATTTATATATATAATTACTTCATTCTAAAAGTAGGACTGACTGTCCAATAGATATATATATATATACAAATATATATACATATATGCATATATATATATATGTATATGTATGAATACATATATTTATATATATAATTACTTCATTCTGAAAGTAGGACTGGCTGTCCAATAGATATATATATATAAATATATATACATATATGCATATATATATATATATGTATATGTATGAATACATATATTTCTATATATAATTACTTCATTCTAAAAGTAGGACTGGCTGTCCAATAGAGGAAGTGAAATAAATTCAAATAACTTTAGTCTTCAGTTTAACTGTAAATCTAACCCAACACTAAGCACACCTGTACATAGCCCCCCCCCCCCCCCCAACCCACACCCACACCCACACACCCCTACACTCATCCCATCCACTCACCTATGCAATTTGAGCGTTTCCTTTCCAACACTAGGGCTGTAATTTCAAAATGGTTATTACGGTTGTCGGGAGGGGTGTGTCCGGCAGAAACTTTCAATTAACGCAAGGTAAAGACCTTGACCTCTAACCCGGAAGTCGTGGATGACACCTGTCAGTCATCGACGGCTTACTGGGTGTCGGCAAGGGCGAGGCGGGGGCGGGGGGCGGAGGAGGGCGGGACGGGGGGGGTTGGGGGTTGACGAGACTGGGCGGTGGGTGTGTATGTGTGTGCGGGGGGGGGGGCGGGGAGGGGGTATTGGTCCCGTTCTCTTTGCTCGACAATAGCAATTAAATCCTCTCTCATCATTTTATTTATCAGTGGATGAGGAATAGTGTTTAAAATATAAATAAAATAATAGAGAAGAAATGTTCTTGATATGAGCACTATATGAGTTAGATTTATTTCTCAAAGTTTCCTGTTGAACAACCATTGTTGCTTCATCCTTTGGCGAGGCGAACGTTCGCGGGAGAGTTGGTGAATGGGGTCCATGACCCCAGGGTGTAGAGGATGAGAGGGGTGAAGGTGGCGCCCCAAGGGACACCAATGGTGCCCGGTCTGTAACTTTTAGTTTTACTGAGCGAAATAGAATATGTGTATGTGTATATGTGTGTATGTGCATAATAAGTGTATAATATGTGCATAGTACATGTATAATAAGTGTATAATATATTATAATATGTGCATACATGTGTATATATACAAGTGTATGTGGACATATTTAATAGTATATAACAGGTATGTGTAAATGCAATCATATATATGTACGGATGCATATGTATGTATATGTATGCATGTACATACATATGTAATATGTATACATGTAAATATATATTATGCATGTGAATAGTACATACTATTTATGTATGTGAATGTGTGTACATATGTCTATGCCCATACGGGATTTACCTGTTTTGATATGACCTTAGATGTTGTTAGGATGTTAAATTTTAACAAACAAACCTGCACGGCTCTGTGCGTGGCACTATGTGTGCATGGCACTATGTGTGTATGTTTGTATGTGTGAATGAGTATGCATATGTGTGAGTATGCATTACACATGTGTGGGGGCCTAGCTTGGGATGTTCAGATGGTGTGTAGATGGAATAACACGTCATAAAACATCATTGAGGTGTTCTCTGTGGCAGAGTGGTTAGAGTGTCTGACTTTTTTCTAGGTCGGATGCCTAATCTGAAGGTCGGTGGTTCGATTCCCCATGCCCCCCCCCCCACCTCTGCCAATTTGGACTTCCACCGCTGTGTTTAACTTACAGCGTCATCAAAGGCCGGTTGCTCTCATACCATGTCTATGTGGTGTGGGAGGTTAAAAATCCCTTGGGTCGGTAAAAGTGTAGGCTCGGGCTTTCTATCGACAAACTGTCTAAGTGAAAACAAGTCTATTCAGACTTATCCATGATGGGCAGTATACATTTTCAAGAAAAAAATATATTGTCTATGTTAATCCAGTCCTAGAAGGATGAGGTTACATAGTCAGCAGCAGGTGTGTCATCAACATTGTCAGCAGCAGGTGTGTCATCAAGAGTCAGTAGCAGGTGTGTCATCAACATTGTCAGCAGCAGGTGTGTCATCAACATTGTCAGAAGCAGGTGTGTCATCAACATTATCAGAAGCAGGTGTGTCATCAACATTGTCAGAAGCAGGTGTGTCATCAACATTGTCAGCAGCAGGTGTGTCATCAACATTGTCAGCAGCAGGTGTGTCATCAAGAGTCAGTAGCAGGTGTGTCATCAACATTGTCAGAAGCAGGTGTGTCATCAACATTGTCAGCAGCAGGTGTGTCATCAACATTATCAGAAGCAGGTGTGTCATCAACATTGTCAGAAGCAGGTGTGTCATAAACATTGTCAGCAGCAGGTGTGTCATCAGCATTGTCAGAAGCAGGTGTGTCATCAGCATTGTCTGTGGCAGGTGTGTCGTAAACATTGTCAGCAGCAGGTGTGTCATCAACATTGTCAGCAGCAGGTGTGTCATAAACATTGTCAGAAAAAGGTGTGTTGCCAACATTGTCAGCAGCAGGTGTGTCATCAACATTGTCAGCAGCAGGTGTGTCATCAACATTGTCAGCAGGCTCAATGGTGTCTGTCCTCTACACCTGACACGGACAGTCAGTCTCTTAACTCAAATGCTGTTAGGCTTAGCCGATTTCCGGCTTAACAGAGTAGCTTTTAACGAGGGTGTTCTGTACATATATGGCTATGGCTATGGCTATGGCTGTGGCTATGGCTATGACTATGGCTATGGCTATGGCTATGGCAATGGATATGGATATGCCTGTGTCTATGATTATGGTTGTGGTTATGGTTATGGTTATGGTTATGTCTGTCTGTGTATGTCTATGTTTCCTGTTGTCAAGACGTAAAACTGCAACAACCAATCAATATTGATGTTTATAGCTATATCTATATCTGTATGTACATCTCGATATATATATATATATTATTATATGTATATATATTATATGTATATGTGTACAATGGCACAGGTATCGACTGTGGTGATGACAAGAGTTACTGAGTAAGGAGAGGAGGAACGTTAGTGGTGTAATAGATTATGTGGCCTATGTGCACACTACTTCTGTCCCTCTGTCCCTCTGTCCCTCTGTCCCTCTGTCCCTCTGTCCCTCTGTCCCTCTGTCCTTCTGTCCCTCTGACCCTCTGTCCCTAGGTCCCTCTGTCCTGCTGTCCCTCTGTCATTCTGTCCCTATGTCCCTCTGTCCTGCTGTCCCCCTGTCCCTCTGTCCCTCGAGTCAAACCAATGTCTTATCAAATTGGTACCTGTTGCTGCTCGGTGCTTTGCGTCATCAGTGTCAGGACAGGGACTGGATACACAGTGTCAGGATAGTGTGACTGTGTGGGACATCAGGTCGTGGTGCCGGCGGCCTGATTTCCCAGTGAGACAGCACTATAAAGTCACCAAGAGTGCATGCTGTCACAGGTCGGTGCCTGTCCTGGTAGGGTCTAGGGTCTTGCTAGGGCGTAAAACCACACCAACCACCCAGCCTACATCAACCACCCAGCCTCCACCAGCCCTCTAAGAGGACTGGTTGGGCTGTTATGCTGCCTTTTTCCTTCCTCCCCCTTACCCCAATTTCTCTGACCACTAGCCATCGCAAGAAAACTCGCGACCAGATGGGACTGTTTTCTGCAGTGCCCATACTGTGCTGCAGATTTGCAGCCTTCAGTGCGCCAACGCGACTGAAAACTCCCCGAAAACAAACAACTCTGTCCCTCTGTCCCTCTCTCTCTCTGTCGATCTGTCACCCTGTCGATCTGTCCCTCTGTCCTTCTGTCCCTCTCTCCCCTCTCTCTCTCCCCTCTCTCTCTCCCCTCTCCCCTCTCCCCTCTCCCTCCCCTCTCCCTTCTCCCAAATCACTTCCTCTCCCTCTCTCCCCTCTCCCAAATCACTTCCTCTCCCTCTTCCTCTCCCCTCCCCCCTCTTCCCCTCTCTCCCTCTCACCTCTTCCCCCCTTCCTGTCTCTCCCTCTCCCCCTCTCCCCGTCTTCCTCTTTCCCTCTCTCCTTCACCAGCGGTTGTCTATCTCCCAGTATATCATGGCGCTCAGTAATGAATCTCATCGCCCTTTTCTGCGTGTTTTTGATACGTGGGACGGGAATCAGAAGTGTCCAGCTCAGGTTACCCACATCAATGGGCTCGCCTTTCCTTTGTAACGGGACCGCTGTGACAAATTGCCATTTCAGGCGGCGCCGGGGGGGGCCCCCCCCCCCCCCCCCCCCCCCACCCGCGGTGAGGCATATTAAAGCTGCATAGTCCGATGAAGCGCTAAATTTCAAAACCAAAACAATTATCTAAAATTGATTCTACATATCTAACTTAGATAGTGATGCACTTATCAAACATCTGTGGTTCGGCTGAAGCAAAATGGAACCGCGTATTTTAGTTTAAAGTGTTTTTTTATTGTTGATTACTGTTGCCATATAGAATTAGAAGCTACGACTGAGACAGTTTAAAGCTGCATAGTCTGATGAAATATCAAATTTTCAAAACCAAACCAATTATCTATATTTGATTTTACATATCTAACTTAGAGACTGATGCACTTATTAAGCATTTGTTTCTGCGTAGAAGGCCATACTGAGTCAATTTAACAGAACCTGTTACTGCAGAAGTCTATGGTGTCAGAGTTTTGGCAAGCTTGCCAAAACTAATTTTCCATGTTTGCACTCAAAATATCTCAAAAGTTTACCATTTAAAATAAAAGTAACTTTGAACTAATGTAAAGTAGATACTACTAGTAGATCACTAGTATCTACTTTACCTTAGTTCAAAGTTACTTTTATTTTAAATGGTAAACCTTTTAGAAATTTGAGTGCAAACATGGAAAATTAGTTTTGGCAAGCTTGCCAAAACTCTGATACCATAGACTTCTGCAGTAACAGGTTCTGTTAAATTGACTCAGTATTGCTTTCGATGCAGAAAAAATGCTTAATAAGTGCATCAGTATCTAAGTTAGATATGTAAAATCAAATCTAGATAATTGGTTTGGTTTTGAAAATTTGATATTTCAACGGACTATGCAACCTTAAGCCTGTGCCGTAAAACTTTGGATTCGGTCGTCGAAGCGCAGCCTTTAGTATCGGTACTGACATGCTATCAATGGCAGAGGTCTTCTAAATTGACAGATCATTTACAAATTAGCTTTCCCTCTACGTGATCGGGATAGAAGTAATCGAATAGAACAGTGGCTGCATTCATTGATAGTATAATTTCACATTCTTTAAGTTATCTCGCTACTAAACTAACCGATTAACTAATGCAGTGCAGGCCTTTTTTGTGTGTTCTTACTAGGGGGTACTTATTGCTTTTCCTTCTCGGTCTGATCTCCGTCATCACCTCAAGCGAAGTCAGACAAATGCCACTTGTCAAAGTGCGTTCACGCTGAGAAAAAAAATAATATCCATTATTTGTTTCTTTAATTTATTCTGCTGTTAATTTATTCGCGGTGGAGATTTAGTTTAAAGCTGCACAGTCCGATGAAAACATTAAATTTTCAAAACCGATTCTATTTATTGGTCACGTAATTTCCCATTCTTTAAGTTATCTCACTACTAAACTAACCAATTAACTAATGCAGTGCAGGCCTTTTTTGTGTGTTCTTAGTAGGGGGTACTTATTGCTTTTCCTTCTCGGTCTGATCTCCGTCATCACCTCAAGTGGAGTCAGACAAATGGGCCTGTCACACTACAACGCTTCTCTCGGCGACCCGTCAGCGTTGAAAGTACTATCTTGCGCGTCGAGAAACGTCAAACTTTTCGGCGGTTTGGGGGAAAAGATCGGCGTCAGCACGGCGCGTTATGCGCGCGCGGCCAACGTGTGTCGACGCGCTGGGGAAAAAAAAAAAAAGTTTGGCGCGACGTCTTCATTTAACCTTAAATGTTGCTAGGGCGTAAAACAAAAACGGCCCAGTTTGCGCAACGCGTGAGCAACGACCCTCCCGCGCGCGCGCCGTCTTCCTAGCGTTCCCATAACGTTATTCCGGCGCGTCCAACGCAGCGCGACGCGCGCCTAACGTCCTTACCCATATATTTGCGCGCGCTGGCGGTCGTTGGGTTGTTTTTGACATGTTGAAAACCTTGGGCGATAAGCAACGTGCGCCGGCGTTTCGCGCCGACCATCAACGTCAAAGATAATGTACCGACGTGTACCGACGCGCGCATAACGCGCCCCCAGCGCGTCTCGATATTTCACTAATTATCGCCCAAAAACACCACACGTTGACGGGTCGCCGGCGAGAAGCGTCGTAGTGTGACAGCCCCATAATGCCATTTGTCAGAGCGTGTTCACGCTGAGAAAAAAAACAATGTCCATTATTTGTTTCTTTAATTTATTCTGCTGTTAATTTATTCACGGTGGAGATTTAGTTAAAGCTGCACAGTCTGATGAAAACATTAAATTTTCAAAACAGATTTTATTTATTGGTCATGTAATTCCCCATTCTTTAAGTTATCTCGCTACTAAACTAACCGATTAACTAATGCAGTGTAAGCCTTTTTGTATGTTCTTTGTAGGGGGTTGTTATTGCTTTTCCTTCTTAGTCGGATCTCCATCATCACCTCAAGTGGAGTCAGACAAATGGCACTTGTCAAAGCGCGTTCAGGAAGAAAATGAAAAAAAGAATTTTCATTATTGTCCTATGCTACCAGTACCACCCTCTTCCCCCAAAACACAAACACACATAAGCACACACAAACACATATAAGCACACATAAGCACACAACAGTAAAGCTTATTATATATAATATGTCATATATAATGTGTTGTATAATGTATTTTATAATGTATTATGCATCATGTATTATATATAATGTATTATACAATGTATTATATATAATGTATTTATTTATAATGTATTTATATATAATCTATATATAATGTGTTCATAAATACTTATATATAACTACATTAACTTTGCATATATTTGCATATGTGTGTGCGTCACAGCATGATTTAATCGTTGTTAAACACATTGATACATCATTCGAGTTGTTGATGAGGAAAGCAAATGAAAAAAAATACCCCTATCCCACTCTACTCTGAGCCCCCCTATTCTGCTCCTACATAATACCGTCCCGCCGTGTTCCACTAATACCGGAAGTCCGGCGCCCGCCTGCCTATTCACCGGAATATAACTGCACAGTCCGATGAAAGAATCACATTTTCTAAGCCAAAGCACTTGTGGAGATTTGATCCTCCAGATCTAACTAATGGTGCTGTCACATTATGACGTTTCTCGCCAACGCGCGTCGACGTGTGTAATATTTTGGCGAAACGTCGGGAGACATCTGGAAGCGTTACACGCGTGTTAGGCGCGTGTTGGTAGATGTTGATGGACGGCGACGGTTGGCGACTCGTGTCAGAGTATCAGCGAAGTTTTGCGCTTGCACAAAACTTTCGACGTGCGACAAAGCGCGACAATGCGCGGGTGCCGATATTATGGCGATGTCAGAAGCACTTCGACATCGCTGGAATAACGTTATGCGAACGCTAGGCAGACGCCGCGTGCGTGTGAGGGTCGGTCCCACACGTTGCACCAAACTGTTGTCTGTTGTTGTTTTACATCCTAGCAACATCTAAGGTCATATCAAAATGCTGCGACAAACTTTTTTGTTTCTTTTCTCACAATGTCGGCCGCACGCTCACCTTGAAAAGTTTGACGTCTCTTGACGATTAAAAGTAATTTTGCGCATTGGCGGCATGCCGGCGAGATACGTCGTAGTGTGACAGGGCTATAAGATACTGGTGCACGCACCCATTGGGCATTTATTGAAGTTGTGTGCCCCTATACTGCATTGCTATGTTGTTCATTCCAAAAACGAGTAACTAAAGCCCAAGTTCAGTATTTTGAGGTATACACAACATTAATGTAGCAACTAGCATGTCTTCACGTCAAATCACCTACAGGTTTAACAGACCTAAACAAATAATTACCTCTTTCTTTTTTGTAAATGCCAGAAACTCAATATCATCGGATTTTTCCAAACTTTCCTGAAGAAAAAGAAAAGTTCAGCAGAAAAAGGAATAAAACGTGAATGCGAAGTTTCTTAAAGAAAAAGAGAAAAGCTACAACAAAGAAAATAAAGAGGAATAGCACATGACTGTAAACTTTCTTTAAGAAAAAGAGAAATTCAAAAGAAAAGACAATGGGGGAGGGGGGAACATGACTGACGGCTCCACTAATTCATCACACAGTAATTCAATATGACCTAATTGTCCTATCCTACCACCCCCTTCCCCACAAACACAAACACACATAAACACACATCAGCACACATAAGCACAAGTAAGCACACCTAAGCACAAGTAAGCACACATATAAGCACACGTAAACACATACAAACACATACTAGCACACACAAGCACACACAAGTAAAGCTTGTTTTATTTAGCGATGCCTTTAAAGCACATTGATTTTTATCATCAGCTATTGGACATCAAGCATAACGGTTATTCTCACATATTTCTTTGGAGGAAACCCACTGCTGCCACATAAGCTACTCTCTCCGATGAGCAGCAAGGGGTCTTTTATATGCACTTTCCCCACAGACAGGAGAGCACATACCACAGCCTTTGATGAACCAGTGGCGGACCACTGGTTGGAACGGAAAATAGCCCAAACTGCAAATGGATAGAAGGATCGATCCGATGACCGACAACTTGTACACTCTACCGCCTGAGCTACGTGCCACTCCCTACAAAAAACACACACAAGCACACATACACAAACACGCACAAACACACACACTGTTCTAGGTGTGCATGACTCTTCGTGCACCACATTAACTGTGCCAATTCTGGGTATCCCCAAACTTCCGGTCTATGTCCTGGTCTAGTAGGAGGTACCGAGAACACACACACACACACATGGAGTCGATTATTGCAGCTAGTCAGGATCAGCCATAATCAGCTAGCTGGTTCGCAACAGTTCAGCCAAATATTAATTTGGTACGGAATGAACAAAGTGGTGGAGAGGTGATTAATGAGGCGTAACGCCACGGGTGGCTCCACTGTAGTATTACTATTACCCAGCAAAAAGAGCGCCACATTAAAGTGGATTACTGGAGGAAATGTGATACATTAACAGGGGGAGAGGGGGGGGGGGAGGCGGGAGTGCGGTATTTATACTCGCATAATAAATTAGTCAACCAGCACATGCACACATATATGTGTGTGCTGAATAATGTATATGGGTCGTTCTCAGAAGTTGTGTACCAATACTGTGACATCAGTACCACAAAATCAAAATACTGTCAAAGTCTGTATATACCAGCTACCTGAAAGTGTATGTCCTTTTGCATCTGAATAATTGAAAATAAACATATTCTGACATTTTTAAGTAGGTCAAATGATGCTCACACCCAATAAATAACAGTATAGCATGGAAACCAATCTGACTCCAAAATCAAATATTTTCCATACAAATCTTGACATTTTTAGGACATTTCACATGCCACTTGCTTTATAAACAATAGTAATAATAATTTAAAACCTCATTGCTATGGTTTTGTCTTATTTGTGATGATTAAAGAGAAAAGCAGAAAAATATTAGCAAGGCAACAGTCCAAGTGGAATCAACAACTTTACACAAATGTTTGGCTAAAATTTCAATGTTTAGGGGCAATTTCAGGATTGATCTTTTACTATACCATAACTGGGTCCATGCATAGAGTGTGAAATGGTGAAAATAGTTCCTGTACTGTATCTGTACTCAGTGTTTGATGCAGAGTTTGATAGTACTTGCAAGTGGAAACGAATGTTACGATGTTAATGACTCCAGAAAAGGTCAACTATTTTTTTTTTTTTTAAGAAATAAATGTTTTCAACTTAATGAAGACATTGTATATGACCATTTGAAGTGAAATGGGTTGTTGTTCAGAGGTTTTGATTAAGTTTGTGACACTTTATTTTCAATGCTGTTGACAATGTCACAAATTAGTGATGTAATTTTCTATTTATTTAGCTACATCCATCCCAATAAGATACATAATACACAATATTAACATTTACTTTTGATCTAAAATATCTCCCACATTATTGGGCTAAATGATGAAATCTAAATATTGACAATCCAATAATGGGTTCCTTTGAAATATGCATTTCAAGTAAACTACCTCAAGTGGTACACAGTTTCTGAGAACGACCCATATGTAATATATAGTATATATAACATATAACATATAGCATATAGCATATAGCATATAACATATAACATATAACATATAACACATAACACATAAAATATAACATATAACATAGAACATATAACATATAGCATACGTAGTGGTCTGCACTGACCTCTCAGGCAAGTAACCACATAGACAGGTAGGTGTGGGTAGTGTGGTGATATCAGGGAGCCTAGGTGGTGTAGTGGTTAGCGCACTGACCCGGAATGCATAGAGATGTGAGTTCGAATCCTGCTCTAGGCACAATATTTCCCATTATCATCACCCCCACAACACTGGTTGCCATGACCATGATCCTGTACAAGCTATGCGCTGTATAGTTGTTGAACCTACCCTGTGTATGTGTTAGTGCATTGCCTGTATGTATGTAATTATAAGCATTAAAAGACTTACAATTCCAGGGGGACGAGTGTAGTGGTCTGCACTGACCTCTCAGGCAAGTAACCACATAGACAGGTAGGCATGGGTAGTGTGTTGATATCAGGGAGCCTAGGTGGTGTAATGGTTAGCACACTGGGCCAGAATGAAAAGAGATGTGGGTTCGAGTCACGCTCTAGGTGCAATATTTCCCATTTTCATCACCCCCACGACACATATAAAATATAACATATGACATAGCATATAACATATAACATAACAAACATATCAAATATAGCATACAGCATATAACATATAGCATATTGCATATTGTATCTAACATATCACATAAAACATATAGCATATATATAGTATATAACGTATAATGCATAATATATAGCATATTAATTTTATTATGTAATATGTAACGCTCGACTGAATCACACTTTTCCATGTACATATATGATGCATAATAATGGTACAAGGACAAATTAACGATGTTCTAACAACCTTTCCTTCCAGTTTTGAATGATTCCAAATTTTGACTGGTGGCGCCATCAATGGCTTGTAGCTGCACTAATCGCGACTGCCTACTGACTCTCCTTTTTGTATTTGAAGGGGAGAAAACAAGGAATTACAATTATGAGTATGTATATAATTATCCACGGCTATAGTAGTAGTATACATGGTGTAGGTTCGATCCCCAGCCGAGTCAAGCGAAGGAATTACCAATTTCATACTTCTTTCCACTCTGTCTGGCACTCAACATTATTACTATTACTATTACTGTATTAGGATAAGGCAGGACTGGTTATCACAGCATCGGGATAGGTGGACTGAGTGGGGAATTGGATCATGGTTCTGCCAGCAGCGTGGTATCCTAGTTGTACTGCACTATAAAGTCGGCATGAATGTGCATTGTCATAAGTCAGTACCCATTCTGATATGATGTCAGATGTTCCTAGCAAGTAAAACACCAATCATTCCTTCACATATAGGCTTGTCATAATTCATAAGGTGCCATATCGACAGTTTAAAGTGGCATGGTCCGATGGCATTTGAATTGTTGTCTTATCTTTTAGATAAATATATCAAATTGATTGTTACATTAGTCCGGAGTGATTTTGATTAAAGATGATTAGTTTTGAAGTAATTTGAACTGAAAGAACCAAAAATAATTTCGACAAGCTTGTCAAAAGTCCTGTGGCTATGACCCAGATGGTCATCTCTTTGTGACCACGTGATGTGAGATGACCCTGCCAGTAGGCCTACTTGGTTGAGGGGAGGCTAATGAGGTCACGAGATTGGCCTAGTTGGTTAATGGCCTCCTTGCATAATGGATGTTTCAAAGTGAGTGTCTAAAGGGGTGAGCTTATAAATTGACTGGTTATTCTGTATATGCTGTCCCAAATCATTAGCTAATACACCAGTATCTAAGTTGGATATATAGGATCAAATGTAAGTAGTTGTTTTAATTTTGACAAAATTATATTTCATCGGACCATGCAACTTTAAAGTTGGATAGCCTAATGCCTAGTACACACCTCCCGTATAGGATTCGCGCACTAAAACTCGCGACCCGACCCGACCCGCTTAAAACTGAAAACGGGCCGATTCGTTTTTCGAATCGCGAATCGCAATCGTAAACGGCCGCTTTTGGCACTAAAAACTGAGTTTTATGCGTGAATCGCAATCGCTAGGTGTGCGCGGGGAGCGCACACCAAGCGATTTTTGTGGGCGAAACGGGCAGTTTTCGATCGTATACGGGAGGTGTGCGCACACAAACGGTAGGTGTGTACCAGGCATAATAGTTTTGAGGTCAGCCATCATTTTAAATTAAACATATTGGGTTGATTGCTGTCATCTACACAGGGTAAAGCAACCACCAATCAATCAATCAATCAAACTTTACATAAGTTTTGAGTAACGTGCTTTATCATATTATGCCAGTCTACTTATGCCTTCCAGAATCGTGGTACCCTCCTCCTTCCACACACACACACATACACCCATACATTTGTCCCCCACCAGGCTTCCTGTGCAGGAGATCGGGAGTTCGATTCCCCAGTCGAGTCAAACCAATGAATTACAAAATTGATACGTGTCACTATCTATCCTGACACTCGGCATTAATAGGACATGGCAAGGACTGGTTAGCTCAGTGTCAAAAGATAATGTGACTGGGTGATATCAGGTCATGGTGCTGGTGGCCTGGTGTGTCAGTGGGGCAGCACTATAAAGTTGCCATGAGTGTGCACCGTCACAAGTCGGTACCCGTCCTGATATAACCTCAGATGTTGCCAGGACGTAAAACTCCAACAACCAACCAACCATGTATGCCCCCCCCCCCGGTGACTAGTGCAGTTACTCACTCACTCCACCCGCATGAATCCACACACACACATTCATTCATGGTGAAAAGTCACCACGGCCGGAAGACCAGCACTTAGGCGCTGACAACATTGTATTCTGGTGAATACATCCACTTGAACAGCAACAAAAGGTCGAATCGGTCGGGGGGGGGGGGGGTGTCTACACACATAAATCCACGTATTGGGGAGTGGTAAGACCCCTCCCCCCCACCCCCCGGCCCGCCACCCACCTTCTTATTTCACAACTTGTAAATTGCAGTCATCTCCTAAATATGCTCAACCGTAATATTTTGGTATTCATGAAGACCTGGTCTTTGTGATTAATAAGAGAATAATGTTACTGGCTTAACATGCCAACACCTAGATAAAAGATTCACCCGGTACTTGTAGTACACGGGTGAAGACCAGCCTTATATAAATACGGGCGAAAATAGCGTTAGTATGGAAGTGAGGCTCCAGTATGGAAGTGAGGCTCCAGTATGTGGCTCCAGTATCAAATGGATACTTCTATAGGCACAGAGTTGGTGAAATGGGAGAGAATGCAAAAAGACAAGATGGCGGCCGCAGAACGCCGTCGATTTCACTTTAAAATCTTATTAAACTAGATATTATATTATATTTTTCAACTCAAAGGTAGCGGGTAAATAATAAAACAGATGTAAAGAATAAATGTTGCTTCTTAGATTGTTAAATTAGGCCCTCAATTCTTTTACCCGCATTTTCGCCACCTTTTACATAAGGCTGGTTTGCACCCCTACTGCAGCAGTACGGGGTGAATCTTGTACCTAGCCAACACCATGACTCGGTATCCCACTCAGTCAAATTATCCTGGCATTGAGCGAACCAGTCCTTGCCATATCCTAATAATGCCGAGCGCGAGGCTAGGAAGCGACAAGTATCAATTTTAAAGTCATTGGTTTGACTCGACCGGGAACCGAAATCTCGACCTTCCGCACGCGAGGCCTGCGCTGGACCGATTAGACCACCGCGCCCGGTCGCCCCCTGGAAACAAGGCTGTCAGCGTCAAGGGCACATTCCATATACGCGTAATGCGTAATGCGAATGCGAATGCGAATGCGACAAAAAATCGAAACGCCTTGAAAGCTATGAGGTACATTCCATACACGCGTAATGCGTAATGCGAATGCGAATGCATCAGAAATTCATTATCCCGATCGGTCCATGTAGCGATCGGTGCGTAATGCGTAATGCGTAATGGTGGTGCGAATAGAAAAGCATCAGTCGCATTTGTCCATTGATATAAGGCTGGAGGAGGCGACTGATAATTACGGACAGCCGGGACAAGGTGGTGCGAACCTACATGTTTGCACCGTCCCATTCTTCATATTTCTCATGAAGACTGCTTCCTAACAGGTCCGCCGCATAAACCTACATGTTTGCACCGTCCCATTCTTCATATTTCTCATGGAGACTGCTTCCTAACAGGTCCGCCGCATACACCTACATGTTTGCACCGTCCCATTCTTCATATTTCTCATGAAGACTGCTTCCTCACAGGTCCGCCGCATAAACCTACATGTTTGCACTGTCCCATTCTTCATATTTCTCATATCTGTGTTTCTGTGTGTGTGTCTCTGTGTGTGTGTCTGTGTGTGTCTCTGTGTCTGTGTTTATGTCTGTGTGTGTCTCTGTGTGTGTGTCTGTGTGTGTGTGTCTCTGTGTTGTGTCTCTGTGTGTGTCTCTGTGTGTGTATCTGTGTCTCTGTGTGTGTCTCTGTGTGTGTGTCTGTGTGTGTGTCTCTCTGTGTGTAAACATGTAGGTTTATGCGGCGGACCTGTTAGGAAGCAGTCTCCAAGGTGGTGCGAATAGAAAATCACCAGTCGCATTTGTCCATTGATATAAGGCTGGAGGAGGCGACTGATAATTACAGACAGCCGGGACAAGGTGGTGCGAACAGAAAAGCATCAGTTGCATTTGTCCATTGATATAAGGCTGGAGGAGGCGACTGATAATTACGGTCTTCATGAGAAATATGAAAAATGGGACGGTGCAAACATGTAGGTTTATGCAGCGGACCTGTTAGGAAGCAGTCTTCAAGGTGGTGCGAATAGAAAATCATCAGTCGCATTTGTCCATTGATATAAGGCTGGAGGAGGCGACTGATAATTACAGACAGCCGGGACGAGGTGGTGCGAACAGAAAAGTATCAGTTGCATTTGTCCATTGATATAAGGCTGGAGGAGGCGACTGATAATTATGGTCTTCATGAGAAATATGAAAAATGGGACGGTGCAAACATGTAGGTTTATGCGGCGGACCTGTTAGGAAGCAGTCTTCAAGGTGGTGCGAATAGAAAATCATCAGTCGCATTTGTCCATTGATATAAGGCTGGAGGAGGCGACTGATAATTACAGACAGCCGGGACAAGGTGGTGCGAACAGAAAAGCATCAGTTGCATTTGTCCATTGATATAAGGCTGGAGGAGGCGACTGATAATTACGGTCTTCATGAGAAATATGAAAAATGGGACGGTGCAAACATGTAGGTTTATGCGGCGGACCTGTTAGGAAGCAGTCTTCAAGGTGGTGCGAATAGAAAATCATCAGTCGCATTTGTCCATTGATATAAGGCTGGAGGAGGCGACTGATAATTACAGACAGCCGGGACGAGGTGGTGCGAACAGAAAAGTATCAGTTGCATTTGTCCATTGATATAAGGCTGGAGGAGGCGACTGATAATTATGGTCTTCATGAGAAATATGAAAAATGGGACGGTGCAAACATGTAGGTTTATGCGGCGGACCTGTTAGGAAGCAGTCTTCAAGGTGGTGCGAATAGAAAATCATCAGTCGCATTTGTCCATTGATATAAGGCTGGAGGAGGCGACTGATAATTACAGACAGCCGGGACGAGGTGGTGCGAACAGAAAAGCATCAGTTGCATTTGTCCATTGATATAAGGCTGGAGGAGGCGACTGATAATTACGGTCTTCATGAGAAATATGAAAAATGGGACGGTGCAAACATATAGGTTTATGCGGCGGACCTGTTAGGAAGCAGTCTTCATATTTGGGACGGTCCTAACATCCCTCCAAGCAAGCTAAACTGAGCCATGTTTGGACCGTCCCATTCTGTGTGTCTGTGTCTGTGTGTGTGTGTGTGTCTCTGTGTGTGTCTCTGTGTTGTGTCTCTGTGTCTATGTGTGTGTCTCTGTGTGTGTCTGTGTGTGTATACGTGTCTGTGTGTGTCTCTTTGTCAGAGACACAGAGACACAGACACACACATAGAGACACACACAGAGACACAGAGTCACACACACAGAGACACACACAGAGACACACACGGAGACACAGACACACACATAGAGACACAGACACAGAGTCACACTCACTTTTTATATACTTTTTATATACTTCTCTGCATAACGCATAATGCAATACGCATTACGCGTATATGGAATGCTGGCATTCGCATAACGCATAACGCGTAACGCATAACGCATTACGCATTACGCGTAATCTACAGCCGGCACCGTGACCCCGATATCCCACTGAGTCACATTATCCTGCTACTGAGCGAACCAGTCCTCGCCCTATCCTATTAAATGGCGAGCATCTGACTATGTCGTGATACGTATCAATATTGTTAATCATTAGTCTGACTCGGTCGGGGTTCGAACCATTGCTGTCCCGCACTAAGTACCAGAAGGGGTGGCCAAATGAGTAGAGCATCCGTCTCCTGTTTTGGGAGATGGAGAGATCCGAACCCATGAGTCTGTGGGTTCGAATCCTGGTCGAGTCAAACCAATGACTTGAAAAGTTATATTTGTCACTTCCTAGCCTGGTGCTCGGCATTAATAGGTTAGGACAAGGACTGGTTGGCTCAGTATCAGGATAATGTGACTGAGTGGGACATCAGGTCATGGTGCTGGTGGCCTGGTGTCCCAGTGAGGCAGCACTATAAAGTCGCCATGAGTGCGCACTGTCACAAGTTAGTACCCGTCTTGATATGACCTTAGATGTTGCTAGGACGTAAAACAAACAAGCCTACCCACACCAAAAACCGTCCAGCGCTCTTATGGTTTGACGCCCAACAGGTCGTGTTCGATTGAACCTTAAGGCCCTGTCACACTACGACGTTTCTCACCGGCGACCCGTCAGCGTTGAAAATAAAATTAAAGTGTCGAGAAACGTTAAACTTTTAGGGGAAATATGGGGAAATTGGACATTGGCGCAGCGTGTGAGTAGCGGGTTGTTAGCGCGTGGCCAACGGGTGTCGATGTTTCAGCAAAACAAAAACAATTTGGAATTGTCAGGTTGTCGCAACGACAGGGGGGGGGGGGGCGGGGCGCGTGTTGTGTGGAGAATGTTACGTCAACATTGCGCCTTTATATACTCAAGCTGTGTGAGCTGACGACGCGTTCGCTAACCATTCCATAATCGTTCACAAAACGCTAGCAGAACGCTAGCAGAACGCTAGCAGCATGCCCCCCAACGTTAAAGGAATGCCGTACACGCCAACACAACGTCCAAAGTATCGAGAAACGCTCCCCGAACGCTGACAAGGCTCCCGCTACACGTTAGGCACACATCCAGCGAACGTTACGGACACGCTGACCGGACGCACCCAATCGTTTAAAACAATATCAACACAATATCAACGTCAATCGACGTTACGCAACATCCTGCCAGCATTCTTCTAACGTGCTTTGGGCTTGTTTTGACGTCCGCCTAACGTCCTCATAACGTCCTTACCCATAAATTTGCGCGCGCTGTTGGTCGTTGTTTTTTTTTACATGCTAAAAACATCTAGCGACCTGCTATGCTTGCCGACGTCCTCTGGCGACTGTCAACGTCCAGGATAGTGTACCGACGTGTACCGACATCCTCATAACATCCTCCTAACATTTCCCAACGTTTCCCAACGTTTCGCCAAAAAGTGACACACGTCGACGCGCGTTGGAGAGAAACGTCGTAGTGTGACAGGGCCATTAAGTCAGCAGAATACACTCGGTTGGCATGGGGGAGGTGGGGGTGGGGTGGCGGGGGGCTGTTGGAGGATACGTCAGTCCGCCCCTTGGTTAATTTTTCTACTCGAGCTGAAGTTATGTAGGCGGTTTGGTTGGTTGTTGGAGTTTTACGTCCTGGTAACATCTAAGGTCATATCAGGACTGTTAGGCAGGTTGTCGACACAACTTGGGCCGATTGGCAGCCAAACAAACAAACTCTAAAATTGACCCCCAACACTGATTGGTGATGGTTTGAGTGTGGAGGGGGGGGGGGCGGAGAGGGGGCATGGGGCAGGGGGGCAGGGCTGTTTTGTATAGTCATGATCCTAAGGGATAAATAAAGTTTTTGTTGCCCGCGTTATTTGCTGAAGCCACAAAGCGGAAACTTGTGAAGATTAAATAAAGTGTCGATCGTGGGCTTATTTTTTTACGGCATTCTCAGCCGGTGGGTGGTCTGTGAATAAAAGTAATGGTGAGAAAGATTGGCTTGTAACCGAGTGTCACACCGAACTATACAGACTATATATTATACAAGTGATCGAGGGTGAGTGTGGGTATTTATAGTGAAGATGCGCCATTGTTTGGGAAAATACGTTCGACCCTCCCCCCCCCCACACCCACAACCACACACACTCACACACTCGCACCACACGTCACATCACACAACGCCACACCACACCACACACGGCACCGCACCACACACTCATACACCACACCACACACCACACACCACACACCACACACCACACACCACACACCACACACCACACACCACACACACAGGACTCAGTGGCCGAATCGGTAGAGCGCAGGCTTCCCGTGCGGTAGGTTGGGAGTTTGATTCCCGGTCGAATCAAATCAATGACTTATCAAATTGATACTTGTCATCTCCTAGCATCGCGATCGGCATTAATAGGATAGGACATGGACTGGTTAGCTCAGCGTCAGGATAATGCGACTGAGTAGGATATTGGGGCTTGGCTCTGGCAGCCTGGTCTCCAGTGGGGCAGCACTATGAAGTTGCCATGAGAGTGCATTGTCACAAGTCGGTACCCATCTTGATATGACCTTAGATGTTACCAGGATGCAAAACTCCAACGAACAAATAAACAAACCACACCACACCATACATCACACACCACACACCACACACCACACACCACACACCACACACCGCACACCACACACCACACACCACACACCACACACCACACACCACACACCACACACCACACACCACACACCACACACCACACACCACATACAATCACCCTTCTGTGCGTTTGCATTAAGTACTTTAGCCGATAATACAACATGACTATTCTATGAATGGGAAACCATCTGCACTGAAATTACGTGGATTATGATTGGTGCTATACAGTCAACCCCCTTTAATCCTGACTTACTTTGTTCCCAACACCTTATATCGGATTAGCCAGATTGTTGGATAAAGGGGTATGATTTTTGGGTGTGTGTGTGGATCTTTTTAAAGATTACGTCAAACTGACTGGCGGAGTTCTGTTCCATAGCTGTTTCGATAGGATAGCGAGATTTCTTTTATTAAATTGGACAGGTCTCGTGCTAACTGATTATATATATATATACATATATGAGCCTGTCTCAAAAGGTGAGCACAGAAATGGTTACACTGAAAACACAAGGCCATTTGCTTCAAATCAGTATGTATTCTATTGGGATTATGAAACGCCATGTAAACAACAAATCAGTTTCTCCTGAGAAAATGCATAGTCAGATAGTATGTTGATCGTTACAATGGACAAAGTGTTGTCCTATATTGCTTAGCACCTTTTGAGAAAGTCTACATATATATGTATATTATATACACATCTATATATATATATACTAAATACATATATATACTAAATACACATATATATATATACTAAATACATATATATATATATACGTCGGGGGGTGATGAAAATGGGAAAATATTGTGACTAGAGCGGGACTCGAACCCACATCTCTTTGCATTCAGGGCCAGTGTTCTAGCCATTACACCACCTACCCTCCCTGATATCACCACACTACCCATGCCTACCTGTCTATGTGGTTACTTGCCTGAGCGGTCAGTGCAGACTACTACATAAATATAGTGAGTGAACACAAAACAATGTGTCTCCATTAATATAAAGAGACCCAATCCTTGCTTCCCTATTAATGATAGCTCATTTGTACACCAGGTGGTGCATGGCTTGTTCCAGTAGTTTCCCGTTTTCCCACAGGTGGTGCATATACTCCACTATCAACTTTTGGTCAACCCAGTGACTCAGTTTATGTTTGATGGCGGAGTAATTAGGTTGTCACTCACTTAGCGAAATGATCCAGTTTAGACTTGTAGTTGTACTGTAGAACACTGATTAAGACAGGGTTGCCAACCCTTGCGGTTTTGCCGTAAAGTGTACAATATTTTATGTCCCCATCATCACCTTACGCTGATCTTCCGCTTTTTCATTTAGTAATATTATATAGAACTTACGGATTAATGTGTCCAAAATGTACCACAGAGCATCTAAGATTTTAATATTTTTCTGGCGGAGGAGGGCCTACCCCCCAACCCCCCAAATATAACATTCCTTAAGATCTTCCGGTTTTTCATTTTCCAATTTGTTTTTAAATGTCTTCATTATAATATACTTCTAATTAAAATGTTTGCTAACACAGTTTCAGTGTGCAATTCCCATACAATGGAACACATATATACCCGAGGATTCGAACCCTGGTTAATTAGTTCTTATACAAAAGCCAATACCGGGCCACTTTAAATTTAAGGGTTATTATGTACTAAAGGAGATCTGGTTATTTGATGGAGAGTATTTATCGGTGTACAGTTCTTGTACCAGTAGCCAATACCGGGCCACTTTAAATTTAAGGGTTATTATGTACTAAAGGAGATCTGGTTATTTGATGGAGAGTATTTATCGGAGTACAGTTCTTGTACCAGTAGCCAATACCGGGCCACCTTAAATTTATGGGTTATTATGTACTAAAGGAGATCTGGTTATTTGATGGAGAGTATTTATCGGAGTACAGTTCTTGTACCAGTAGCCAATACCGGGCCACCTTAAATTTACGGGTTATTATGTACTAAAGGAGATCTGGTTATTTGATGGAGAGTATTTATCGGAGTACAGTTCTTGTACCAGTAGCCAATACCGGGCCACCTTAAATTTACGGGTTATTATGTACTAAAGGAGATCTGGTTATTTGATGGAGAGTATTTATCGGAGTACAGTTCTTGTACCAGTAGCCAATACCGGGCCACCTTAAATTTACGGGTTATTACCGGGCCACTTTAACTTCATGGCTTATTATGTACTAAAGGAGATTTTGATACCTGATGGAGAGCATTTATCGAAGTACAGTCATTGTACCAGTAGCCAACCAAGCCACTTTAACTTTACGTGTTATTATGTACTTAATGAGATCTGGCAATCTGATGGAGAGTATTTATCGGAGTACAGTTCTTGTCCCAGTAGCCAATACCGGGCCACTTTAACTTTAAGGGTTATTAGGTACTAAAGGAGATCTGGTTATCTGATGGAGAGCATTTGTCGCAGTACAGTTCTTGTACCAGTAGCCAACCAAGCCACTTTAACTTTACGGGTTATTATGTACTTAATGAGATCTAGCAATCTGATGGAGAGCATTTATCGGAGTACAGTTCTTGTACCAGTAGCCAATACCGGGCCACTTTAACTTCATGGTTTATTATGTACTAAAGGAGATTTTGATACCTGATGGAGAGCATTTATCGGAGTACAGTTCTTGTACCAGTAGCCAATACCGGCCACTTTAACTTCATGGCTTATTATGTACTAAAGGAGATTTTGATACCTGATGGAGAGCATTTATCGGAGTACAGTTCTTGTACCAGTAGCCAATACCGGCCACTTTAACTTCATGGCTTATTATGTACTAAAGGAGATTTTGATACCTGATGGAGAGCATTTATCGGAGTACAGTTCTTGTACCAGTAGCCAATACCGGGCCACTTTAAAGCTGCATAGTCCGATGAAAACATCAAATTTTCAAAACCAAAACATTTAACTAAATTTGATTCTACATATCTAACTTAGATACTGGTGCACTTATTAAACATGTGTTACCACATAGAAGAGAATACTGAGGCAATTGAATAGAACCCGTTACTGCACAAGCCTATGGGGTCAGAGTTTTGGCATGCTTGGCAAAATTAATTTGCCATGGTTGCACTTCAAATATTTCAAAAGTTAGCCACTTAAAATAAAAGTTACTTCAAACTAAAGTAAGGTACATTATAACAATCAACTTAGTGTATTTATCTCAGAGAATGTCAGAAACTAAAAACCATCGGACTATGCAACTTTAACTTGAAGGGTTATTATGTACTAAAGGAGATCTGCTACATCACCAATTATATTTTGCCGAGTTAATAATTATAAAGGTCTACCACAATCTCCTATAATTAGCGATTTCCAGCAGAGCACTCACCCACACACCCACCACCACCCGAACCCCCGCAAACCCCCAACTTCTCACACCCACCAAGAACTTGTCTGGTGACATTTGTAGGCAACGATCGTTGAGATTTATTACCCATGTCACGGTAGGTGTGTCCACCATTTGTAGTCGTTGAATCGAATCAAATTGATCGGGTTTTCTATTTAAAATAAAACCGATAAGAAAAGTCTCATTCATCAGAGCCCGTGGTAATAGAGTAGTTATGTGTGTACGCCCAAACGCAAGAAGCAGGGTAGTATTGTAAATGTAAAAGTAAATCAAGGTAAACCATGTGGACTAGTCTAAAGCTGTGTTCACACAAGGGAGTTAAGTCGCCTCAACTAATTTGCCTTGTCTAGTTCGGCTCACATTCGCCATGTGGACGCGACCCTAAGGCGGATTAGGGCTGATTCGCCTCAACTAATTCGCTTCAAGTAAACCACGTCGCGAGGTAGTCCAGATGAAGCGAACTAGCTTAAATCGGCCCAAGTTCATATTGTGAACCATTGTGGCTTAGATGAGCCGGATTAAAGACATCACACGCATGCGCAGTCGAGACCTGAGTTTGTTTATTTTCCGATCGATCAAAAGCGCATATTATATAATTTGGTCTATGAACCTGCTAGAGGTGCACAGATATTTTTTTCATGATTTATTTTAAGGTTTTCACTGCCCAGCAGAAGTTTTGACCGTTCCAAACCAATAAGATTCAGTCCATACATATCTAGGTCGAACCCACACTCTCTCGTGGCGACATCGACTAACCGAAACTGGCGCTGGTTAGTATGGACTTGCTCATGTGCAGATATCGATTTCCGCCTTAATCCGCTCTGTGTGTGGACACGACACTATTTCGCTTCTTCTAATTCGCTTCATCTAAGTCGGCCTAAAGTTGTGGGTGTGAACACGGCTTAGTTGTAGACTTACACAATGCAGCCAATACGAGTATTCCAATTCAAAATTCGAATGGCAATGAACCCAACAGGCGCGTTGGAAACGGCCGGAAGTGCCCAGCTTGGCGCGAACCCGTCTGAATGCGGGCCAAGGTTCCCTACTGGAACGGCCGGTGTTGCAGTTTCCGCGGCACACCAGTTTGCCAGGGACACATCCATTCAAATGCATTGTCAACGGCCGTGAGCAAATCTTCATATAGAAAAAGTCAAATATCTCTCAAATTACACCACCTAGAAACAAATCGCTTGGTATACATATAGAAAACATCTTTACCATAAAGATTATATTAAATTTATAAGGTTAGGGTTCTTGATTTCTATAAAATTTGAATAAAACTAATGTTTTGCACTGGGTTTACCCTCAAACTCAAGGCATTGTCAATGGTCGTGAGCAATCTGCATACAGAAAATACAGCAAAAGTGAAATATCTCTAAAACCACAACACCCAGAAACAAATCGCTTGGTACACATATAGAAAACATCTTTATCAAAAATATTATATTAAAGGTATAAGGTTACTGACGATGCTGTTAGATTTTGACGGATGCGCAGAAACGATGTGTCCCTGGCAAACTGGGGTGCCTCGGAAACGCAACACCGGCTCTACACGAAATAGCACAATCCGCCTCGCCGTACACATTAATTACAAAGGATAGTTAGTATATACAGCTCATATGTATATTAATATAATTAATTATATAACACATATACAGTAAAACCTGTAACCGACCACCTCCACAAATCGACCACTCCCCTGTATCGATCGCTTTATTAGGTCCCAAATGATCGCCCATACAATACCATTATAATGTGGTTTTTTTAAACTTCCTAAACCGACTACCTCCCTAAATGGACCACTTAAAGTCGGTCCCAAGGTCGGTCGATTTAGAGAGGTTTTACTGTATATATGTGCTCTATAATCTATTATGGGAATATAAACAAGGACACTACCCCCTAGCAGTTCTCTCCCTTTACTTACTCTATACCCTAATGTCATTGAGCTAGTACTACCAACCTCATAGGACTAGGTTAGTTCCTTCATTCTCCACTGTACTGCCACCTGTGAGCAGCTCTAGACTGCATGATACCAGCTGCGCCTGGTCACTACCACTACCGCTCCCACTACCCCTACTGCTCCCACTACCACTACCGCTCCCTACCGCTCCCACTACCACTCCCACTACCGCTCCCTCTCAGGAGGACGGATTTTCCCTCTCAGCAGGACGGATTTTAAACGGCTCTCGATTGTAACGGATCATGTGACGGATAATGTGACGGAATTAAAGTCTGTAATGTCCTGATAGTCCTGATAGTCTGTAATGTCAGAGAGTCTCTGTGTCCCGTGTGGGAAAATTCATCCCGGACAGAGGTGTATTCCAGACGTAATACGGGAGGACGCTGCGGGTGAGCAGATCAGGGTCACACGAAAATTCTCAGTGATCAACATGGCGTCTGGTGGATCGGGATCGGAGGACCGGGCGATGGAGGCGATCACAAAGGACGTCCAAGATATCGAGATCGACCAGGACGAAAAACTGATGCGGGAGGAAATAAGGAAGCTGGAGAGGGAGAAGAGGATGTCCGACCTCACCAAGCGCCGGGACGCGCTCATACGGGAACGGGATGGCCGGGAGGCGCCCGGTCCCCCCTCACCGGCGGGGGCCGGACCGGCCCCCGCCAACAAGACCCCGGCGACGGCAGTATCGCCGGTCGCGGATAACGGACACTCATCGTACGAGGAGGTCTCATGGAGGAGCCGGCACCGGAGGAGGCGCTCTCGGTCATGCAGCACGTCCGGATCCAGGAGCCGTACCAGGAGCAACTCAAGGAGGAGAAAAAGTAAGTGGTCGCTAAAACACTTCACTGAGGAGAAGAAGGAGGTGAAAAAACTGTTGGTATCCGAACTATATGAGGCGTCGGGCCGGTGGTTTGCCGGTCTGGATGGTGTAACTATTGCAGATGCCAATGCCCTATTCGGGCACCTCTCTTTCATAGCATCTAAGGCTAAGCATGAGATTTTTAAGGACACAGAACACGTCCGTTATGACACGGCAGTCCGGAAAGTGGCTGAGAGTGAGGGGTTCGCTGCCTTTACCGATGGAAACATGGCAGCCAGTTTGCTCCACTATGGCCATGAGTCTATGAAACCCAGGGCAAAAAGCCTGGTAGGTGCCGCAACAAAAACGGGACGTGTATTCGAGCATGAGGGCAAAAGGGCGTGCTTCAGATGGAACAGAGAGGGGGGTTGCAATACCGGCGAGGAGAAATGCAGTTTTGGCCATTGGTGTAGCCGGTGTGGAAGCAGGAGCCATGCCAGGATCAAATGTACCAAGGACTGACTGGACCCCGGGCAGGGCTACACCGGGCAGCCCGTGCAACATGTGGCCCGGGGGAAGTGCGAGGTTAGGGACGCTACCGCTGACCTGCATCCCAACCTTTTGGCGCGAACGCGCGCCACGGAGACGCGTGGGCTGGAGGCCTGCGCTACCCGCGGGAGGTGCGGGGCCGGCGAGGGGGACACCACCGCTGACCTGCATCCAGCGGTTTTGACGCGAACACGCGCCGCTGACACGCGTAGACCGGAGGTCTGCCCCGACCGAGGAGGAGGCGGCATCGCTGGTGGCGATGGAGCCCACCCGGTCACCTACGGCGAAGACCGGAAGGATACCAGTGAGATACACGAAAAATTACACGATGTACACACAGGAACGCAGGAAAGGGTGCACGCAGAGATGCAAAAAATCTTTCCCATCGCCGATGGCGGTGAGACCAGGCCGGTGGCCAGCAGCACGGACCCGGGTGTAGGCACCGGCCCACGTGTAAACAATGGCACATGGGATGGGAGCCCCGGGAGGGCGTGGCCGGTGGCCGCCCCTGGGCATGCCGGTGAGAGTCGGCCAGTGGCCAGCAGCGTGGACCCGGGTGTAGGCACAGGCCCGCGTGTAAACAATGACACGTGGGATGGGAGCGCCGGGAGGGCGTGGCCGGTGGCCGCCCCTGGGCATGCCCCGGCGGGAAAACTATGGGTTCGACCGACCATTGCCAGCGATACCACTGCGTCGGCACCAGTTCAGCCGGTCGCGGCAGGCGGGGGCCCCAGGCGATGGGTACAGCGACCTGGCCTGAGACCTGAATGGCTCCGGGTGGAGAACGGGGACCGCGCAGACGAAGTGTCGGAACCCGGCGGGGACCGCACTATGGACTTTGGCGTCTGGGACAGGTGTATAGGAGGCGTATGCGGCTGCATACACAAAATTGAGGGGGTGATCTCCCAGATGAGGCCATGCAGGGTGTTCACAGAACTCTTCCTACGAGGAGACACCGACCCTGACGCCGAATACATACTGAAAGGGGTGTGTTTTGGTTTTATGGTCATAAACCACGATTGCACGGCGGCCTATGACTGCCCACACGGCAGGGGGGGCGACAGCGCCGACAGAGCCGCCATGTCGAAAAAACTCTACACAGAGATTGAAAGCGGTGCCCTGACGGTCGTCTCAGAGCGCCCTACCTGCGTCCACAGGCTGTTCTGCATCCCCAAGGACGGGGGAGGAGTCAGAGGTATAGTGGACTGCAGTCGACCCGAGGGGGAGTCCGTGAACAATTACACGGATGGGGTGGCCGAAAAATTCTCATACAACAGCGTGGATGACGTGGCGGCCCTCATGCAGAGGGGGGACAGCCTCGCGACTATCGACATCCGGGATGCATACCGCGCGGTCAGCATCCACCCACGGGACCGCGAGAGGCAGGGGATATTCTGGGACTTCGGTGACAACCCTGTCTACCTCCGTGACAATAGGCTCTGCATGGGCCTAGCCTCCAGCCCATACGTGTTCAGCAAGCTCTCGGACTTCACAGTCCACTGTGCGGTCCGCCAGGGAGACGGTGAGGTTGTTAACTACCTTGATGACTTCTGCGTGGTGGCAAGGGACTTTGAGGCGGGGTGTGCCGCCCAAGCCAAACTGATCGCCATCCTGCGGAGGATGGGGTTCCACATCAGCTTCCACAAGGTCACTTCCCCGGCCACCCGGACCAGGTTCCTGGGGATCGATATCGATACGGTGGCGCTGGAGATGTCACTACCCGAGGACAAGCTTGTCAAGATGAAGGCAGCCCTGGGGGAGTTGGAGGGGAAGCGGAAGACCACGAGAGGCCGACTGGAGAGCCTGGCTGGTCTGCTGGCCCACTGCGCCAAGGTGGTCCGAGGCGGACGGACATTCTGTAGACGCATCTATGACACTGTGGGAGGGGTGGCAAAGCCGCACTTCAAGGTCCGCCTCTCCAGTGGTTTCCACGAGGACAGGAAGTGGTGGTTGGCCTTCGCAAGAAGGTTCAATGGGAAGGCCAAGATCATCGGCCGCCACACCCCGTACGTCTCCACATACAGTGATGCCTCTGGTGAGGGTTTTGGCACCATCCACGACCGGGACTGGAGGGTGGGGGCATTCGACAGGGAGGCCGATGACACAATCAGGTGCCAGGTGGGCCACCATCATGCTCCCCCGGATGAGGCCTGCCGAGGAGCCCACATCAATGTACTGGAAATGTGGGCGGCGTTCTGTGCCTGCCAGACCTGGGGCCACCGATGGAAAGATAGCACGGTGGTGATGGTAACGGACAACGAGACAGTCCGGGCCGCCCTCACCACGGGCAGGTCGAGATCGAAGGGGGTGATGTACTTCATCCGGAGGCTCTTCTGGATAGCCACAGAGCACAATTTCGACATCCAATCTGTCCACGTGAGGAGCGCCGACAACACCATCTGCGATGCCCTGAGCCGTTGGAACGAAAAAGAGAGCAGGACCAGGGTGAGGGTGGCGGACGCCGCCCAGCTACTCTGCTGCAACCACATATTTACGGACCGTTTGCCTTCCTCTACTTCCAGTTGCGGAGCTGCACAAGGAGAAACTGGCGATGCAACGGCAGTACTACGCTCCTAACTCGAGGACGACGAGAGGAGTCCAGGTGAGACGATACCTGGACTTCATCGAGGAATTTGGAGGACATTTTCCTACCACGCCATGCCCGCCATCCCAGACGGCACTGTATGCTGTGTGGCTGGCGCAAACACTCAAATACACATCGGTTTTGAATTACCTGAGTGGCTTAAACTTCTTCTTGAGATCGGAGGGCGCGGAGGCCATTGACTACAAGAGCTTCGAGTTGGCCTCTACTCTAAAAGGTATCAAGCGGGAGCGGGGTTGCCATCCCAGACAGGCAGCTCCCATACTACCAGGCATGCTCAGACGGATCTTCTCCGGCCTGACCTCCTCCGAGGGACACACCGCCTGGAGGGCGGCGGTCCTGTGCAGCTTCAGGGCTCTCCTGCGGAAGTGCCAGGTGACCTCCTCGGACTCATCTCTCCTCAGACGAGACTTTTCCTTCCTCCCCTGGGGGATGATGGTGAGGGTGCGCCGCTCCAAAACCATACAGTTCTCGGAACGTGTGCTGGAGATTCCCGTGGCCCGTTGCCCAGACCTGTCGCTGTGTGCGGTCCACTGGACCGAGAGGCACTTTGGGCAGGTCCCGGCTGGACCCAATGACATGGCCTTCCGGATCCTGACACCCGCAGGCTCATCGACACCCCTGCTGTACTCAGGTTATCAGGGGATGCTGAAGCATTTCTGTGGTGTGGCGGGGCTGGATCCGGCTGATTGCTCCTCACACTCCCTACGACGGGGGGGTTGTTCCTTCCTGTCCATGTGCGTCGCCACACTCGAAGAACTCAGGGTGAGGGGGGACTGGGCGAGCGACACCATCTTTGCTTACCTCCAGACCCCCCTGAGTGTGCGCATCATCAACGATATCAGGGTCTCCGCCTCCCTCTCCGGAGGTCCGGGGGCTGAATATCAAGACTATTAAGACTTTCCGGGTTGGGGGACCTTGGGGTCTCTTGGCAATAATATATTCCCGCCAGAGAATATATACTCTTTCTCAACCACTCCTGTCTTTTGTTATTCTGTTTCCAGGGGACAACTGTTTATGTGCTCTATAATCTATTATGGGAATATAAACAAGGACACTACCCCCTAGCAGTTCTCTCCCTTTACTTACTCTATACCCTAATGTCATTGAGCTAGTACTACCAACCTCATAGGACTAGGTTAGTTCCTTCATTCTCCACTGTACTGCCACCTGTGAGCAGCTCATGACTGCATGATACCAGCTGCGCCTGGTCACTACCACTACCGCTCCCTCTCAGCAGGACGGATTTTTAATTTTTAGGTGGGCAATAATATATTCCCGCCAGAGAATATATACTCTTTCTCAACCACTCCTGTCTTTTGTTATTCTGTTTCCAGGGGACAACTGTTTATATATATATATATATATATATATATATGTTAATCTTTTATCCAGCATTGCATGTATATCAATCTAATCAGCACACCTTATGCCATCTCCCTTTAGATTTAGACAAATCTGGTCATTCAGACTAGTGTTAGAACTATAGCCAGAGTCAGTTTTACTTATTTTATTCATGTTTTTATTTATATCCTATGATTAATAACATCTGTAGAGCTAGGAAGTAGGTAAGGTTAATCAGACATTGGTTATATAAATAGTTGAAACAAGTTTATGTTGACACAGTTGACATTTTAATGCTTAGAACAAGAATTCAAAATGGTGATTAAGCATCAGCCTGTAATTGTAAAGTGACTTGATTGTTGTATATATATATATATACAGTAAAACATATATATATATATTAACATTTTCTAATTGATCGACTATTTGGTTTCAGTGTTAGTAAAAAGGCGCCGAGTGTTTCGGTGCCGGCCACTTTGGGAACTTGCTGCACCTGGTGACCGGCGACCGGAAGCTGCAGTGTCTATATGCGCCCGTCAGGCTTGTCGGAACCACAAACACATTTCGCTACACATGGACCAGCACGTATCGACAGCCGTTCTCCAAGCACATACATGCTCGCCTGCTCCCCCTCCTTCCCCCACCCTGTCCCCTCCCTCCTCCTCCGTGCCCCCTTCCTGCTCCCCCCCTCTCCCCTTCCTCCCAACAACCTCCCCCTCCCACAACTTCCCCCCCCTCCCGCCCTTTACCCCTCTCTCTCTCCTCGGTCTCACTATCATTATGTCTTTCCCACGGCTCCTCTCCCTCCCCATCTTTCTCTCCCTCTCTCCCTCCCCTCTCCTCTCCCTCCCCACATTTCTCCCCCTCTCTCACTCCCCTCCTTCACCCCCATCTCCCTCATCCTTCCCTCTCACCTCCCTCATCCTCCTCTCCCACCAGCCTCTCCCTCCCCTCACTCTCCCTCTTCCTGCAGTTCCACTCACCTTCTCCCTCATCCCCCTCATCCTCCCTCATCCTCCCTCACCCTTCCTCACCCTCCCCCCCCCCCCCCCCGCCTCTCCCACGCAACCCTCCCTCTCCTGCTGCCCCTTTTTCTGCCACATCAATTCCCCTCCCTCTCCCTCCGGTTCTCTCTCTCTCCTTCTCCATTCACCCCCCCCCCTCCCTCTCCTTCCCATTTCCAGTTCCTTTCCCCTCTCCTTCTCCCTTCCCCATCTCCATCTCCTTTCCCCGTCTCCATCCCCTCTCCATTCCCCCTCTCCCTCTCCCTCTTCCACCCCCTCTCCTTCTCCCTCTCCTTCCACCCTCCCTCCCCCCCCCTCCCTCACCCTCTACCTCTCCTTCTTCTATCCCCCACCTCCTTCCTCCCCCTTTCGCTAATTGATTCTTACTGCCCACATGCCAGTTACAGGGATCGGCCTCCATGTAAGAAGGGTCACGGCATCAGCCAATCAGCGCCCGACTTGTACCGGATGTAACATGGAGTCGGGCACCTACAAACGAAAGAACGATTTTCACCTCCTCGCCAAGACCAGACGGGATGGCCGAAAGAGTTTAGCGTCCCTCACCCGTTTTGGTAGATCGTGGGATTCGAACCCATGGTCGCTTGGTGAGAAGTAAAAGATTACGGCTGAGGGTGATGAAAGAAAATGTGTTTTACTTTAGGCCACATCACATACTCAATGCAAAGAGTGTTTAGCGGCATCGAGGTTTAATAGAGCATGAAGAAAGCAAGATACCATGTAGTAATTTCGGTTATGTGTTTATATATATAAATATATATATATGTATCATGTAGTACTAGTAATTCCAGTAATATATACAGAGAGAGAGATAGGAAGAAATAGCCAGAGCAGGAGAAAGTTATGTCAAGATATCACGTAGTAATTCCGGTTATATCTATATACTTATATATATGAAGTGGGCGTGTCTACTCGCCTTGAGCAATTTGCGCAATCGTTCCACGAGCGCCCAAATTGCTTTCACTGTGCACGCGAGGGTTCTCGGTGGTAAAGCGTTGCTTGGCGACTAGCTAAGCAACGACGGGGGTCGGGCATTCGGGGCCAGACCGGTCAGATGTGTTTTTGCACGCTCTGACATTTCAGCCGATATTTAGGCCTTTATTATCGAAATTCCAAACTAATTTAATGAAACTTCACGGGCGGGTAAGGGAAAGATATACTGCTTTATTAACTACGCATATTTCGCTGGTATCATTGTTAGTTAGGGTAAGAATAAAGTCGTGAGCTCTTGTGAAGGTGGATTGGGACGTTCCTTGTATTCTTTACTTTCCTCCAGTATTATTGTAGATTAACCGCTATGGAAAACCTGATATTCGATTGCTTTATATGTAATTAAGGGCCTTAAGCCTAAGCAAGCCTTATGCAGTTACTTAACCCATCTGCGGGAATATAATGACAACACATTAACGGAATTAACTTAGTGTTACTTTTGGGCGGAATTAAGACGTTAACTTAGACTGATTATCAGTGACAGCGGCAGCATCCCTAGCTGGACGCGTACTTCTGGAATAATTCAGTAACATTAATAATACCCCGAATTGCGAAGGGGACAGCCAGTAGTTGAAATAATCTAACTTATAGACATATATATACTTTAGGCCGATAAATGCGCTCGATGGCAAATTGCGTATTTGGACGAAACTCTGGCTATTCGCCTTTAACACGGGGAGGACACCGACGGCGACGGACTACCGGCAGACGGGAGGAGAGGCTGCAGCAGCCCGCGGCAGGCCCAGGAAATTCACATGGAAAATATTACATAAATTAACTCGTTGGTTCGCCTTAAGCGGGGGCGGAATAGTCGAACAGTTAAATATATATATGAGTCAGCCTCACGAAAATGGGCCAATCGGTGGTCAATTGAAGATGTCGATCGGTGGTCAATTGAAGATGTCGGCGTCGCAATTCTTAAAAGTGTAGTGCATTTCTTTGTTTCATATTAAATTATCCTAGAAACAAATACGGTTGTTGTAGTGCCTCGACCTTTACATTCAGGATAAATTTAAGGACTTTCCAACACCTCTGTCAATGCTAAACTATAATTATACCGATGGACGCCGACATCCAATGATCGACGCCGGCAACTTTACCAGATGTCGGCATCGCAATTCTTAAAGTGTAGTGCATTTCTTTGTTTTATATTAAATTATCCTAGAAACAAATAAGGTTGTTGTATTTTCTCGACCTTCACATGCAGGATAAATTTAAGGACTTTCCAACACCTCTGTTAATGCTAAACTATAATTATACCGATCGACACCGACATCCAATGATCGACCCCGGCAACTTCCTCCAATTGGCCCATTTTCGTGAGGCTGACCCATATATATATTATATATATATATATATATATATATATATAATATATAAATATAATGGAGTTACTAGCTAAACATATATGTGCATATATATAATATATATATATATATATATACATATATATATATATATATTACAGTGACTCACGGTTACAGTGTGAAGCGGGTGGTGGTGCCACCATCGGAGCTGAGGTTGAGGAGGCTGGAGCAGTCGATGACTAGGCCATACTCCATCAGTCCATGGACTGAGTGCTGGGGGGAAAGGAGGGATATTCTGGGTTATTATTCTTGTATAATTGATATGCAACATATATCTATATATATATACATGTGTGTGTATATGTGTGTGACGGAATTACTAATACTATGTGATATATTGGCATTGTATACACATATAGTATACACAGAAGTAGTACATGTTTTCAATGGATAACTCTGCATCCAGACCAATATTATCATGACATGTATCCCTTTACCGAAGAGACAATCATGTGGAACTAAGAAAGGTTATACCTTAAAAATGTTTCCACAGATGATAATGATAAAATTGATATATATATATATATATATGCCAATATATCATGTGGTATTTCCTTACACACATATACATATATATCACGTAGTAATTCTGAATATATATATATATATATATACTATATCATTTATTATGTGGATATAAATAACGGCACCCGCTTTAAATTAATGTTTCCCTCTGTTCATCTTATTCTTAACATCCATGATATTCGCTGCTTCCCGCATCCTCTATATATAAATAATGCATAGTCTTGGATGGTTATATACAACACATGCACTATATCACATAGTGGGGTTGGTCAGTCATGGTTTGACTCTCACAACCAGCGCCCTATGTATAGATTAGAAGACTGCTGACGGAAATAGAAACTCGAATCGGAAACTGGTTACTGAGACTGTGCTTGGAGAGACCACGTTCCGTGCCAGATTGACAGGTGGCGCCAGGAGCACCCTGTGACCCCCGCGCGGAGCGGTGCACGCCGGGAACCGGAAGTATCATCGGTGCGCTATGGTCAGCTGTCTCGTTATCGGGTTGGTCACGTGGCCTACTGGCTGGTCATGTGGTCAGGCGGACAGATAATCATGGGCTTCCGGTCTCTTGGCCAGCAGATGAGGTTGTGTGTGTGTGTGTGTGCTTGTGTTGGGAGGAGGAGGGGATGTGTGTATCTGTGTGCGCGGGTGTAGTGGGTGGGTGAGTGGGGGTGTGCGTATGCCTGGAGGTGGAGAAGGGGAGGGGGGGGGGGCTCTAGTCAAAAGAGTAGATGAGTTGTGTGTGTGTGGGGGGGGGGGGGGGAGATACACAGATGTTGGTTTTAAAGATATAACGGCCCGTGTAAATGATCACACAGAGTAGAGAGTTTGTTTGTTGGGGTTTTATATCCTGGCAACAGCTAATGTCATCCGGACAGAGCAGAGAGAGATCAAAGTGCATTTTCTTTTACATTGCTTAGATTGCTTTGTGGTGTTTTTTTTAAATGTCTTCCCCGTCTTGCACAAACACACATTCGTTTTCCTCTTATGGCATTGCAGATTCATGCGAGCCTAATTCATGCAACTGAAGTGATTCTCCTATTTCGAGCCTTGACTGTAGAGTGACTGGGTGCGCTGGCCGAAAACTTCAACAATCAACCAATAGACTAGTTCGTAATTCCATCTGCGCAATCGCTGAAAATGGGGTCGAGAGCAAAACAAAGGTGCCCTGTCATTGAATTTGCCGATACGCGCAGTGGAAAATGTTGATTTTATTCTAAATTAATAGAAATACAGAACAATTTGGCATAAACATGGATCCACGAATGCAATATAATATTATAGTGAATGTATTTAAGACACAACTATCCATAATTGAGCATTTCAAGCTAAGAAACATACAATTCCCCATAAAACAATCAAGTCACTTTACAGACTGATGCTTAATCACCATTTTGAATTCTTGTTCTAAGTATTAAAATGTCAAATGTGTCAACATAAACTTGTTTCAACGATTTATATAACCAATGTCTGATTAACCTTACCTATTTCCTAGCTCTCATCATCATCATGCTGTCGGTCGCAATGCGACAAAGACTGCTTTCATTAGTTGACTGCCGCTCTCCATTTAGCTCTCTGCTGTGAGAGCGATGTCCATGAGTCGGTCTTAATGTCTCTCAGCTTCAGGTTTCTCTTGATGGTATCCTTGATCCTCTTTCTGCAACCAGAAGACAGTTAAGAATAGAGGATCTGCTTTGGTAGCCTGTCTGATGACATCCTCATGAGGTGTCCAGTCCACCGGAGATTCTTTTTGATCAGAAGATCTTCCATAGAGGGAAGCCCCGTCCATTTGAGTATTTCCTTATTTGTCACTTTGTCCTTCCAGGTTAGCCTCATGATTGAATGCAGATGTCGCATCATGAAGGCATGCAGCTTTTTCACCTGTCGTCTGTACACTGTCCAGGCCTCAGCTCCATATAGTAGGGTGGATAGCACGATTGCACGGTAGAACTTGCCTTTGACCCGCATGGACACATGGTGGTTGTTCCAGAGTCTCTGGCGTAGTTGGCTGAAAGATGCGCTAGCCTTGGCCATCCTCCTCTGTATTTCAGCATCAATTCGTCCATCACTTGATATAGTGCTTCCGAGGTAGGTGAATCCTGGAACAGAGTTCAGCTTGTTTCCGTCAACCATGATATCCTCCTCTCGGGTTCTTGTAGAGTTGGGTTGGTACAGTACCTCCGTCTTCTTGATGTTAATCTTCAGGTCAAACTTCTTTGATGCATCGGAGAAAGCGTCCACTATTTTCTGGATCTCTTCAGCAGAGTGGGCAACCAGTGCCCTGTCATCTGCGAATAGCAGCTCTCTCACCAGTATCTGAGTAGTCTTGGTCTTCACTCTGAAGTGGCCGACTTTGAATAGGTCAGCGCTCTGTCTGAACTGTATATAGATGCCATCTCCCATGTCTCGGAATGCCTCATTGAGCATTGCTGATAGGAAGATGGAGAAGAGCGTGGGGGCCAGTACACAACCTTGCTTGACCCCATTGGTACCCCCGAACGATTCCGAGACTTCCCCTCCAACACTAACGTTCGCCATCATTCCTGTATCTAGAGCCTGGATCATAGTTGTGAACTTCTCTGGGCATCCATACTTCCTCAGTAGCTGCCATAGCCCGATCCTCCCGACTGTATCAAACGCCTTAGTGAAATCGACAAATACCATATACAGTGGTCGGTCCTGCTCGATGCACTTTTCTTGTAGCTGTCGGAGACAAAATATCATATCCACGGTGCTCCGGTTACCTCTGAAGCCACACTGTGACTCCAGAACTACATCAGGTGTTATGTGAATACATAGTCTGTTGAGGAGGATCCTGGCGAAGCTCTTGCCTGCTATGGAAAGAAAAGAGATTCCTCTATAGTTCCCACAGTCTGTTCGATCACCTTTCTTGTAGATGGTTACAATGCTGGCATCCTTCCATGCTTGGGATACAGAACCCTCCTCCCAGGCATTGGTGCTTAGTTGGTGCAGTCTGTTGAACAGATTGCCTCCTCCGTGCTTCCATACTTCAGCAGGAATTCCATCACCCCCAGGTGCTTTGCCATCTTTCAGGCTGGCGATTGCTCTGGCAACCTCATCCATGGTTGGAATCTCATCGAGGCATGTTTTGGCAATGCGCTACTGGATGTTGTCTAGAGCTTTGTGATTTATGTCACCAGGGACGTTGAGTAGCTTCTGGAAGTGTTCACTCAATCTTGCCACAACTCTTTTGCTGTCAGAAAAGGTCTTCATTCCATCTGTTGATTTCAGGTGAACAGGTCCCTTCTTCATGGGTCCCCACACTTACTTCAGTCCACTGTAGAAGCCCTTCATGTTGTTTCTGTCTGCAGCTCGCTGCAGCTCCTCTGCCTTCATTTCCCACCATTCTGACTTCAATGCACAGGTCCATTTTTGTAGCAATCTGCAGGCATCTTTGTATGCTGCAGTGGTGGATCTAGTGTTCCTGGTCTGCAACACTCTCTGGTGGGCTTGGTCTCTCCTGCTCATAAGATTCTGACATTTCATGAAAGCTGCCTGCAAAAGTGTTGGAGTGCTGCTGGCTTTTGCAAGTTACCAGCGGCACTCTCTCGGGGAGCAAATAGAGGTTTCACACCGGCAAGAACATGTCAAGACAGGCACAAAACTATTTGTCCCTGCAGTGGCTGGTCGGGAGATGTTGGGAGTTCCATACATCAACCGCCCTTAATGCTGCCACAGTGACATGGTTTTCTGTTTAGGGTTTGCTCCCTTAGCCTTCGATTCTGTCAAGAACCTGTACCACAAAGCAGTGGTTTAGAACTCTGCAGGGCAGGGGCGTTAAACTCCCTGAGGTGTTGCAATACCTGCAATACCTGCATACCTAATTCCTAGCTCTACAGATGTTATTAAAGTTGCATAGTCCGATGAAATATAATTTTGTCAAAATTAAAACAACTTCTTACATTTGATCCTATATATCCAACTTAGATAGTAGTGGTTTGGGACAGCATATACAGAATAACCAGTGAATTTATAACCTCACCCCTTTGAACACTCAGTTGAAACACCCATTATGCGGGAAGGTCATTAACCAATTAGGCCAATCTCGTGACCTCATTCGCCCCTCCAAACAAGTAGGCCTACTGTGCAGGGTCATAGAGGGGAAGGGGAAATGAGGTCGATGTTGCCCCCCTCCATGTTGGATATTCAATGCTGTTTGGTCAATTCTATAAATATAATTATTCAATTTGGGTAATTTAAATTGTGAAATTTATATATATTCATTAGTATTGGCCGATCAATATATATATTATTATTTTTGGTCCATATATGTATAACGATAACGCATGATCAGAATAGTTGCTGCCATCATAGCATTAAACCTGGAAATCTGCATTGCTATCTAATGAATTTGCATTTCGTTTATATGGGTCACTCTCATGAAAACTGGTCAACATGGGATGGGATTTTAAAACATCAATAACAAAAGATCTTACTTATTTCTTTCCTTATACTTTTCATATTCATGTTCAGATTTGATGTAAGAAATAAGGGAAATAAAATAAACCACATGCAACTTTGGTCTTTTCAGTTATGAAGTGTTTTTGTACCAAAAAAAACCATTTTACAGTCAGCCATTTGTAATATGACATATGGGACATGGTTAGATCCTTACTAACATCTTGTATTGCAGAAGGAAGTATTTCGTAACATGTATGCATGTAAAGATTCTTTTAAAATTATTTGATGTCTTCAGAAATAACATTACAAATTTCCATCACAGATGTAACCAGTGGTGTCTGGATGCCACACAAATATTGTACACTAATTATTTAGTGAATATAGCATGGCTGGGAATTACTTTTTTTAAATCAATATAAGCACTACATATTTCTGTATATTATGCCATGATTAATATGCTTCTCAGTATGAAATTATTTAATTCTGCTTAGATTTTTATTAAGCAGACTGTGTTGTCACCTAACCAGAAATACCGACCTACAGCCCTGTCAGGTTCCAGGATTAGTAGGTCATCTCACATCACGTGGTGTCTGCGAGATGACCATCTAGGTCATATCCACAGGAGTTTTGACAAGCTTGTCGAAATTATTTTGGGTTCTTTCAGCTCAAATTGCTTCAAAACTAGTCATTTTTCATCAAAATGACTCCAGACTAATGATTACTAGCTCATAATGATCACTTTGATATATTTATCTAAAAAATAAGACAGACATTCAAACGCCATCGGACCAGGCAACTTTAATCATAGGATATAAATAAAAACATGAATAAAATAGGTAAAACTGACTCTGGCTATAGTTCTAACACTAGGCTGAATGACCAGATTTGTCTAAATCTAAATGCAGATGGCATAAGATGTGTTGATTAGATTGATATAAATGCAATGCTGGATAAAAGATTAACATCTTAATTTTTGTTTAGGTTGGTATTCTACATTTCAAATAGGAGCAGAGATGAGATGAGCTGAAACTAGCACATTTCATAGCTGCACCCAGTGTATTACAGCATGTGGCATGTGCTTTGTGTGGGTTTGTTTTGCTTTGACGGATTCAACAATGCACTGCGCCGGTGGAATTACGAATTAGTCTATTCTCTTATTTTGAGCACTGACTGGAAAAAAAGTTTGTTTTATTTAATGACGCTATAATTGGCTATTGGACATCAAACATATGGTCATTCTGACATATTTCTTTGGAGGTAACCTGCTGCCACCACATAGGCTGCGCTTTCCAATAAGCAGTAAGGGGTCTTTTATATGCACTTTCCCACAGACAGGACAGCACATACCACAGCCTTTGATGAACCAGTTATGGACCACTGGTTGGAACAGAAAATAGCCCAAACTGAAAATGTATCCACTGAGCAGGATCAATCGGATGACCCCCACCTTCACAGGTGGACACTCCACTGCCTGAGCTACGTCCCGCTCTCAGCCCTGACTGGAGTGCAGTGCACTCGCTGTCCGTGTGCGTAATGACAATGTCGCACACTAGGTGGCAGCACATGCACCCATACCAGCCAGGTTACTTAGCTGGTTAATTCACATTTCTTCCACAAGGTGGCAGCATGGAGTGGACTGAAAGGGAAGTCATGAGTACCAGTCAATGTGTCCCCCGTCTCGGTCCTTTTCCTCGTTCTTCTTCAATTGTTTAAATATGAATTCGACATAAACTCTCTAGAATATGTGGTCTGGTTTTCAAGTGATGTAGGCCTGAAACAAACTTCCAAAATATTTTTCGTATAATTTCTTTTTGACAATTAAAAAAAAACAAAAGAAACGTTGGCTTACCTGCTATACAAGCAATCTAAATAACAAACCAAATATAAATGGATATATATATATATAAGTGAAGTGGGCGTGTCTATTCGCCTTGAGCAATTTGCGCGCGCGCAATGTGCGAGCACGCAAATTGCTAACACTTGTGCACGCGAGGGTTCTCGGTGGTAAAGCGTTGCTTAGCGACTAGCTAAGCAATGATCAGGGGGTCGGGCGTTCGGGGCCAGACCGGTCAGACGTGTTTTTAACATGCTCTGATCTTTCCGCCGATATTTAGGCTTTTATTATCGAAATTCCAAACTTTATTAATGAAACGTTAAGGGAGGGAAAAAGGGTAAACTATATTTATTCATTGCATACATCCATTTCGCTGGTATCATTGTTAGTTTTGGTAAGAATAAAGGCGTGAGTTCTTGAGAAGGTGGATTGGGACGTTCCTTGCATTCTTTACTATCCTCCAGTAATACTGTAGATTAACCGCTATGGAAAACCTGATATTCGATTGATTTAATTAAGGGCCTTATGCCTAAGAAAGCCTTATGCAGTTCCTTTACCATCTGCGGGAATATTAAGACGAGACATTAACGGAATTAACTTAGTGTTACATTCGGGCGGAAATTACGACGTTAACTTATTAGACTGATTATCAGTGACAGTGGCAGCATCTTTAGCTAGACCGCGTACTTCTAGATTCATTCAGTAACATTAATAACATGAAAAACACCCAGATCCGCGAGGGGGTACAGCCAGTAGTTGAAATAATCTAACTTATAGACACATATATACTATAGGCCGATAAATGCGTTTCATAGCAGATTCAGTATTTAGACGAGACTCTGGCTGTACGCCTTTTGCGCCGGGGGAAGACATCGACGGCGACGGACTACCTGCAGACGGGACGAGAGGCCGCAGCAGCCCGCGGCAGGCCCAGGAAATTCACATGGAAATAATTACATAAATTAACTCGTTGGCTCGCCTTAAGCGGGGGTGGAATAGCCGAACGGTTGAATATACATGAAAATAGTTAAATATTGATGAATATAAATAAATACAGATACATATAGATGAACATAGATACATATTAGTAAACATAGATAAATATGGATAAATATAGCTACATAAGAAATATAATCAGAGATAAATATACATAAATAGAGATAGACAGATATGGATAAATATAGATACATTTGGATAGACATAGATCAATATATACACATAGAGATTCATATAGATCAATAGTGGATCAAGGAAAACATCAAACATATAGATCAACATTCACTAAAGACAAATCAAATGAATTTAACAGATTTAATTTAAATGAATGAAAATAAATATAACTATAAAATAATTTAATATAAGCAGAAATGAAAATAATTGGAAGGAAATAATGTTGTTAATCAAATATATATAAATGTGAAAGAAAATGAATATGAATAAATAAAATAAATGTAAATAAACATCAGGGAGCCTAGGTGGTGTAATGGTTAGCACACTGGCCCGAATGCAAAGAGATGCGGGTTCGAGTCCCGCTCTAGGCACAATATTTCCCATTTTCATCACCCCCATGACAATATTATTAACAGAGTGCGAGTAGCATCTTGTCCATCGAATGGGATATGAAGTTCTCTGTGGCGGAGTGGTTAGAGTGTCTGACTTTTTTCTAGGTCAGACTCCTAATCTGAGGGTCGGCAATTCGATTCCCTTTGCCCCCAGCTCTCCCAATTTGGATTTCCACCGCGGTGTATAACTTACAGCGTCATCAAAGGCCGGTTGCTCTCATACCATGTCTATGTGGTGTGGGAGGTTAAAAATCCCTTGGGTCGGTAAAAGTGTAGGCTCGGGTTTTCTATCGACCAGCAGTGGAATGAGGAAGACCAGTCGTCTATGACTGAAATTTCCCCTGCTTAAACAACTAATGGACCAAAAAAAACAACAACAAAAAGTTCAGCCGCAGAACCACGTAAACACAAATCCAAATATGGAGATAAACAGTGGAATCATTCCTTCAAAAAGTTAATTTTGTTATATTCTTACTTGTTTGTTCATTGCTCCATAACCATGTGAACATATGAAAAGTGGAATTAATGAGAATTAAAATTATTTTCAGGTAGAAATCTGTTATTTAAACTGTATTTTTGGATTGCCGTTTACGTGGATTTGTGCCTGAACTCTTCATATATATATATATATATATATATATATATATATATATATATACATAATATATAATATATATATAATATATATATATATATGTATATATATATATATATAAACGCAAACATTTTAGCACGTCAATGCTGCCCCCATCACATATCGTACATGTGGAGGGTGCGGTGGAAGGGGATCCTTGTGAGACTGGGATCACCTCCCACCCCCACCCCCCACTTCCCCCTTCACAGTAGTCCGCACCCTTCTCAGTGATTACACTATTGTGCATTCCCAGCCAGTCCCACATATAGTCCATCAATCAAACTCTGCGTAGCAGACTACTGACTCCACCGTGAAACGCCATCCCGCCGTTTATCATACTAAGCACACGTACGTGGATCCACCCACTTCTAACACTTTGCCATATGTTTTAAAACAGAATTTACCACACACACAACAAGGCAGCTCAATACAGAATAACCCCGTCAGACCAAACTTGAAGGGACCCTAGAAATTTGTTTGGGTTAACCGATCATTGGTTCAACTGAGCTTTGGCTTCGACTTTGACTTGGCTTTGGCAAAAACGTGGGTGCATTATGAATATAACTTTTTTTCGGCGGCCCGGCAAAATACTACCATTTATCATATAAAAAAGTTGGTGGGGGTCTCAGATGACCTTATAACCACATGAAAGTTTGGTTTAACACACCGGAAATGGCCTGGGGCCCTACAATTTTGTTTGAATTCACCGATAATTTGAATTAACCGACTTTGGCGTAACCAACTTTTTTATATGATAAATGGTAGTATTTTGCCGGGCCGCCGAAAAAAGTTTGGATGAACCGATCGTTTGGTTTAACCGAGCTTGGGTTAACGGGGTTGTACTGTATACATAGGAGATAAATTCCTGAAATTTTCCGTGTGTTTGTTTGGTGTACTTTTATTGTCACTTTATTGTTGTTGTTTTTGTGAGGAGGAATTGAGGTGCATTGCACAACGCGAATAGCGTTTTGTGTGTCATAGGACGAATGGGGGAGACGGGGTTGCCAATGTATTAGTAGGCTATCATTGTTAATTGGAAGTTTTTTTACACGAAATTTGTAAATGTATTTTAATATTTCCAGTGCGAGCTAAAAATGAACTTCACAGGCACTCTCAGGACAACAAAAGTAAATGACAAAAACGCTCTATGTCGAATAATATTCGGTCAATGAAGGTATTAAACGCTTCTCCCTCTTCATTATTCCACCGAAGATTTAAACTTGTTTAAACAAAAACAAAAACTAACAAAAACTATTCACTTATTCTTATGAAAATAACCGAAATGGCAAAAGTGATGGCATTAGCAATAGATTGCAGGCGTGACATAAACGTGTATATGCACATATGTAGGCATGGCAGGACTAGAGCAAGAAAGAAACAAACAAACAAGAAAGAAATGTTCTATTAAATTACGTCCATATAAAACAAAACACTACCTAGAATCTAATGGGTTGAAACCATAGGCCTGTTTCTCCAGTGATTAAACAATTGTCACGTGTTTAATGTTGCATACATACTCCTAAATACATTAGAATATATTGCTCGATTTAGTTAAACACGTGATAAAACTTGACATTTTTCTTTTAAAAGGATTTTGTATGAGGAAACAGACCTCAGACACATTGTTTTAACAAACGGATGTGGCGAAACTGTGCGAAGATAAGTCGCTTTTGAAATGGAGAACGCAAACAACAGGATGAGGAGGAAGAAGAAGAGGAAGAAGAAGACGAAACAGAAGAAGAAGGAGAAGAAGAAGAGGAAGAAATGGAAGCCAAAACAGAGGAAGACGAAACAGGAAGAAGAGGAGGAAACAGAGGAAGAAGAGGAAAAAGAAGAAGAAAAAGAAGAAGAGGAGGTGGAGGAGGAGGAAGAAGAGTGGAAGAAGAAATAACAAAGGAAAGCAAAACAAAAACAAGAATTAACCAACTGTTGACAATGGGGGGAATGGTGAAAGAACCATAAACACACAATAAAATATAGATTCATAACTATGTAAATACCAAAATAGATACGCACATAACAATTTTAAAAAGTATCTATGAGTATAACAGATAATTGTGAGGACCAACGCGATAAAGTCACCAACAAGAAGCCGCTAGAGGGCTAAAGATCTGTCACGAAAACAAATAAAGAGAGAAGTGGTTAAAAAGCGCCTCCCTGTTCCGTGGTAGATAGCGGCCAGACAGGAGTAACGTAAGCTAGCCAGACTGTGATAAGCGGTACCGGCCGGACCCACCACCAAAGTGCCACCATCCAACAATAGCAGCCGGCTTCATTTATTTTCTTCCGATAGAAGTAGGGCCTATCACATCCTGCCTTTTCTTTTCATTAAATTATTTTTTAAACATGGTGTTGTTTTGTGGCTCTTGCATGCCAATAATTTATATAAGTTCGATTTTATATATATATATATATATATAATATATATATATATATAAGGTAGGGCTATGTAATGAGAAATTAATTATACATCCTATATATATATATATATATATATATATATATATATATATAAATATATATTTAACCGTTCGGCTATTCCACCCCCGCTTAAGGCGAGCCAACGAGTTAATTTATGTAATTATTTCCATGTGAATTTCCTGGGCCTGCCGCGGGCTGATGCGGCCTCTCGTCCCGTCTGCAGGTAGTCCGTCGCCGTCGATGTCTTCCCCCGGCGCAAAAGGCGTACAGCCAGAGTCTCGTCTAAATACTGAATCTGCTATGAAACGCATTTATCGGCCTATAGTATATATGTGTCTATAAGTTAGATTATTCCAACTACTGGCTGTACCCCCTCGCAGATCGGGGTGTTTTTCATATTATTAATGTTACTGAATGAATCTAGAAGTATGCGGTCTAGCTAAAGATGCTGCCACTGTCACTGATAATCAGTCTAATAAGTTAACGTCGTAATTTCCGCCCGAATGTAACACTAAGTTAATTCCGTTAATGTCTCGTCTTAATATTCCCGCAGATGGCTAAAGGAACTGCGTAAGGCTTTCTTAGGCATAAGGCCCTTAATTCCGTATAAAGCAATCGAATATCAGGTTTTCCATAGCGGTTAATCTACAGTATTACTGGAGGATAGTAAAGAATGCAAGGAACGTCCCAACCCACCTTCTCAAGAACTCACACCTTTATTCTTACCCAAAACTAACAAGGATACCAGCAAAATGGATGTATGAAATGAATAAATATAGTTTGCCCTTTTTCCCTCCCTTACCGTTTCATTAATAAAGTTTGGAATTTCGATAATAAAAGCCTAAATATCGGCTGAAAGATCAGAGCATGTTAAAAACACGTCTGACCGGTCTGGCCCCGAATGCCCGACCCTCCTCGTTGCTTAGCTAGTCGCTAAGCAACGCTTTACCACCGAGAACCCTCGCGTGCACAAGTGTTAGCAATTTGCACGCTCGCAAATTGCGCGCGCGCAAATTGCGCGTGCGCAAATTGCTCACGGCGAATAGACACGCCCACTTCATATATATATATATATATATATATATATATAGTTATATATATATATATGAGACTGTATCAAAAGGTGCTAAGCAATATGGGACAAAACTTTATCCATTGTAACGATCAACATACTATCTGCTTATGCATTTGCTCAGGATAAACTGATTTGTTTTTTACATGGTGTTTCATAATCCCAATAGAATACATATTGATTTGAAGCAAATGTCCTTGTGTTTTCAGTGTAACTGTTTCAGTGCTGTTTTGTGTCAATCGTTACAATGGACAAAAAAAAGAAGTCTGATCACCTTTTGAGACAGGCTCATATATTTATATATATATATATATATAGTATAGCTATACGGGTCTTACCTGGTACACATGATGGATAACTGGTGTTTTCCTGAGGTACTAGCATCGGATAGTCGTGGGTCAGGAAGAAGGAAGCATATCGGGCCCAGCAATCTTTTACATACTTTATAGGATAACAAATTATCTCAACATTCTATGGATACTCTTATGTGTTCGTTTCGGTACAAGCCAACGTAATAGTCATGGTAGAGTAGGGTGGGTGGGCCCTGACCCACGACTATCCAAGGCTAGTACCTCGGGAAAACACCAGTTATTCATCATCTGTACCACTACCAGGTAAAACTCATATAACTATACTATTTTACCTCGGTACTACGCCTCTGGCTACTCATAGTCCAGGGAGAATTTTACGTAATCTCATTTTTTATCCTTTTATTCTTAATATTTAAACATACTATCATGCTTTAGTACAAAATAGAATTTTGTGTTTCTCACCCGTCTTTAGTTGGCGAGTAGGCGAGTAGCCAGGCCGCTTGACTTTTCTAGTCGTTTGTTGTAATGTTTTGCAAACGATCTAGCCGTTTCCAGCCCGCGTGCGCCAGGATTCTCTTATCTGAGATTCCTAACTGTCTTGCCTTGAAGACCATGGCTCCACACGTTGAGTGAGATGCGTAGCGCCCAGTATTAATGCCTGCCTCTTTAAGCACCTTGATGGTCCATCTTGCGAGTGTGTCTTTCGAGATAGCTTTATGTGGTTTAATAAAGCTTATCAGAAGTTACCTGGAATTCCTTATTCCACATGACTTGGATATATAGGCCCTAATAGCTGATTCTACACAAATCCATTTATCATCCGGAAAACTATTTACATGTGTATGATTTGACTTTAGCAATGTCTCCAAATTGAATGTTGCCTCATGCTTATCTATCTCTAGTCCATCCAGAGACAGTGCCACAATTGTTTGGCCTCTGTGTCCTGTCACTAGCAGTAATAGCACTGCTAACTTGAAACCTAGTTCCTTCATTGATAAATGTGTATTACTAGGCCATGACTTGAATAACTTAAATACTACCGACACATCCCAAAACCTATTATATTTGGGTTTGGGTGGGTTTCTTTCATACACTGATCCAATAAACCAGTGTACTACCTGATGCTTTCCAATCATTTGTCCATCCTTGGTAGAATAATTGAAAGTGCACATCTTGCTGCATTAATTGCACCAAATCCTAATCCCTCATCTTCTAATATTCTTAGTACTTGGGCTATTGTAGGTTTCAATGGCTTGACTCCTTTAATCAGACAATGAAGTCCCCATTTCTTTAAATAACTTGTGTATAATTTCACCATTCCTTTCCTCCAGGTACGTGAAATAAATCTTTCTTGTGTAATTTTGTCTAAACCATATTGTTTTAAATGTTGCCGTAAAAAAGGAATGCCAAAAGGGGTGTCATTGACACGTCTCCGTGAACTTCAGTGGTCCTTGATGTTGTAGGTTGTTCCTTTCTCGTGGAAACCTGAGCATGTCTTTTGCTTCTAAAGTTACTGCCGCTATCCATGGTTGTGTATCCCATGCTGGTACTATCAAAACTGTGTGCGAGTGATCCATGTTGATCTTCATGGCCACTCTGCTGATAATGCTGAATGGTGGGAATAGGTAATAAAATTTATTATTCCAAATCAGAGAAAATGCATCTACTCTCCAGGCTTCTGGGGATCCCAAGACACATATTTGGGTAACCTTTTGTTGTTGCGTGATGAAAACAAATCAATTTCTGGTATACCCCTTTATCACAAATGTGGTTAAAAATAGTCTGATTTAATGACCATTTTAGATGGTCGTGGAACTGTCAACTTTTCTTGTCAACCAAAGTATTTTGACTTCCTGGAATATGTGCTACCGTTAGTCATATGTTGTGTTCCTCTGCCAAGTCCTAAATTAGTTTGGCTAACTGGTTACATGGTTTGGAACGAGTCCCTCCCATATTAAGTATATAAGCCATAGCTGTAGTGTTAGCCGTTAATGCCCTTACATGATTTTTCGGGAGGCGAACAAGACTACGTAATCCTAGATAAATAGCCCTAAGCTCTAGTGATCGGAGATCTCATCTTCCATCCACCGACCACCTGTTGCCTGTTGGTCTCTGTGAGCCCCCCAACCCTCTAGTGAGGGATCCGTTGTAACTGTAGTATTGGGTTCTCCCATTCTAATAGGGTTGACGAATTCGTAATGTGTGATAGCCACCACAAAATATCGTTTAGGCCTTCTGGCGAAATGGTCATGGGCCATTCAAAATTCCCTTTAGTGCAAGCCAATGCTAACTTCTTATCTATTTCTAGCAATTTAATATGTGCCTTGCCATAGAGAATAGCCAGGGCATAGGCTATCATAATTCCTATCAGTATTGCCACTTGCCTTATCTTTGGTTTGTTCAATTGTAATAATTGGTTTGCTGTTGTTGTAAATTTATCAACTTTTTGTTCAGTTAATGAAATAGTCATTTTTGTGGTGTCAGTAAAGAATCACAGAAACTTTAACCTCTTTGTTGGTGTTAATACTGATTTAGTTTCATGTATGTAGAAACCTAATTTGTTAAATGTCTGACATAGTTTGTCTACTGCTGTCTGACAATGGTGTTGTGTTTGTGCCACAATAAATGAATCATCAATATATGGAAACATAACATGTCCTTTCCTAGCCATTTGAGAGAATACCGATTTAAGCAACCTTGTGAACATGCATGGAGCGCAAGCTACTCCGTTAGGCATACTCATAAAGGTTATCATTCCAACAAAATCTTAGATATTTACGATCAGATTTATAAATTGGCACTGTATAGTATGCATCTCTGAGATCCACACTGGCTAACCAAGAGTCTTGTGTGACTAAGTCTCTAGCTGTTTCTAGCGAAAATATTTTGAAATGTTTATATTCAACTAATTTGTTGAGCCTTGTTAAATCCAAAATTAGCCTGATATCGCCATTTGGCATGGGTCCGGTGAAAATATTAGAAATAAATTCCCCTGGTTCTATAATGCCTTTTTCACAAAATTGGTGAACCTGCAATTTCACAGCCTCACGTTCTGACGTATCAAAACAGCAAGGAAAGGGTATGCTATCTTGAATAGGCTCCTCCAAAAGTGGTATTCTCACTCCTTCTGCTAGGCTAAGTATATCTAAATTCTCCGTAATGTTATTCCATTCTGGTAGGCAATTATTTAGATTACCAGCTTTAAATGTGCTTACTGAAGTCTGCGTTGCCACTTCTACTTGTTCCCTGGGCGGGGGAATGGTTTCTGGGTATTGAACTCCCTCTTGAAGGGTCTGTTCCCTTTGTTCCAGCCGAACGACTGCCTCTGGCCCCTTCCCCATGCATGATAGCCGTAGTTATTCCGAACCGGCCTCCTCGATGTCCAGTTTGACGGCTTCGAAAATCCTGCCTCGCCTTCTTGAAGCGGGCAGCATTTGCATCTCCAGATTTCTTTTTGTCCGTTTCCATGTGTTTCCTGCACTTGGATCCGGTCTCCACTTGTTTGAACAAGTACTGCAGTTGGCCACCGAACAACTTAGATTTGTCCAGCGAATTGGCTTTCACGTCCTTGGGGGCAAGGAATAACGTATATTATTTCCCTCATTATCCAACACCTTCTTCGACCTGGCTACCTCCTTCCCAGCATCTGTGCAGACCGCCTTAAAGCCGTTTCGAAACTTCTGTAGGAGAGGAAATTGCTGGCCGCTGTAAGAAGCGCAATTCACCTATCCATCTCCTCGCACAGCGACGAGAACTTGTTCTCGGTCATCATCCTATTTGCTATAGGCATGATTGCAGCAAGAGCCGAGAGTACAGCCTTATGTACGGTGTGCAGGACCCCTTTCAAACTTGTTGTGGTCCTCACTCAATTTAACGTCGCCATCCATCTCTTTGATGGCCGATTCCGGGATCCCTTTGATCCCCGTGAACTTCTCTGCCAGCTTCATAATCACTCCCACCGGCTTGAAAGTATTGAAGTGGCCCTGACTGGTCTTCCGCATCATAGTCATGGTCTGGATCTTCCTCTGCTTAAGTGTCTTGCACTTCTTGACCACTTTGCCACTAAGCTTGGCATATTTACCAGCCCACAGGGTGTCAGAGTCAGAATTCATCGACGACGATCCGACGACGAGTCTGAAGAAGAAGTCTTACTCTTCTTACTCTTCTTAGACTTCTTACTTTTCTTCACCAGCGGCTTCTTCTAACAGGCCCTGGTGAACTCATCCCCATCAGAAGAATATTCTTTCTTTTTATGCTTGCGTTTGCGTGCAACCACAACTACTTCTTCCGGTGACTCATAATCCGAGGTGTCCTGATCTTCGGACAAGTCCTCCCAATCAGAGTCTTCCTAAACTTGTGCAGGCTTAGCAGCCTTAGCAGCACGCGGTCTCGCGGTCTCCTCCAACTTGAGTTGGACAAGCTGCATCAGTCGCGTATCTAGGTCAGCCGGGTCGGGCTCAGAATCCCTTTGTTCTGGTGACCTTTGTCTTCGTCATCACTGAGCTCTCGGGGTGCATCAGGTTTACTCCGCTTCGTAGCCATAGCTGGGAGTCTGCAAAACACCAAAACCAAAGATTAGACATTATTCAAGGTGAAAACCACACAGGTAAATAAAACCAAGTGTGCACCATGGTGTTAAATCCGTATTTAAACCATTTTTAACACAGTCGTGTGGGAAGTTTGACTGTCGTAGGTAAACGGTATGGACAACCAACCGAAACCAAATGAGGGGTAGGGACCAGTGTAGCAGTCCCTCCCACACTCTCTGTCCCGTAAACTTCTTCCACCTGTGGTTTCATTGCCAACAAATTGAGGAAAATACTACCGGACTCGGAGGTACGCCTAAAACAATTGGGGAATCTTAATGAAACCCAGGAATAAATCCTGATGATGTAAGTGGCTCCTGCCAAACATCTCTCCATTTGGCAATGGGCGGCATACAAAACAATGGCTGCATTGTTCTAACGATGTTATAACACATCATAATTAACTGTAAAACAGTAAATATTCAATGAAAAGTTACAAAAACGTTGTATATGTGAATGCTAACATGAATATGTGAATGCTAACATGAACTACCATAACGCCACCAGTTAAAGTGGTACTAATCTGGTTGGTTTAGTAGTTAATGTAGAAAACTGCCGGAGCTACTGAACAAACATCTTCCCGTTGTGAGTAGATTATGTTAATTGCTGGACCGGGATGTGCTTCCTTCTCCCTGGAATACGAGTAGCCAGAGGCGTAGTACGAGGTAAAATATATATATATACATATTATACATATATATTTGCCGCTGTATGTCTGCTAAATGTATATTTAAAGGGGAAATAAAAGACGCATACACTAGGCTCATAGACATTTTATTTCACTAGGCTTTTGCTTAGAATATAGAAATACCTGGTGTTCCATAATAATTGATCGAATGCTCACGATAATCGAGCTCACTGTTACAGTGTTTGCTTCAGCCGAACTGGCAGCGACAGCATCAATGACAAAGCAAAACAAAAACGTTTGAGTAACCATTGCCACGGACTATGACTAGTAATAAGTACCCCCTCCCCCCTAACCTCCACACCTACACCTGCATCTGCTTTTCCTACACCACCACCGTATGGCATTTGAGATAATGCTGGATAGACATTAGAGAAGTCACCCACAAATACAATTATGACTTCATCGCTCCACCCACCCCACTGCATGTGCAAAAGAAATAGGGTCTTTCTTTTGGCATAACGAGCTGGCATTCGAGGCCCAATGGTGAATGGATCCTACATCAGCCAGAAGAGGATCTTTAAGTTAATCTGTAAGCATATGAGTGACCCAAGAATCAATAGCCATGGCTACTTAAAGTTGCATCAGCTGTGCATACGCCGATAAGCTCATTAAATGTTAAGAAGCAAAACACTTACCTTGATGGCTCTGTCACATTATGACGCTTCTCGCCAGCGTGCTGTCAATGCGCAAAATCACTTTTTAACGTCAAGACACATCAAACTTTTCGGCGCAGTGGGAAAAAGTTTGACATCAGCGCAACGTATTGGTAGCGTGCGGCCGACGTTGTGGTAACGTGCATCGACGCGTGGAAAAAAAAAAAGGTAGGCGCAACATGTGGGAATTTAAAGAGCCTCATGTGCACGCGGCGTGCGCATAGCGTTCGCATAACGTTATTCCAGCGCTCCGCTAGCAACCGACCAATGTGTTACACGACGTATGAGAGCGCATGATCAACGCGTGATCGACGCGTGACCAACGACACTCCAGCGCATTTTGGCGCGTGTCGGCGTGGCGCCAGCAGGCCTAATGCGTGGGTAACGCTTCCCGACGGTAGTACGTTACCGACGCGCTGATGGAATGCTCGAAGGCACAGGAAAAAATAGTCAACGTAGGAGAACATCACACAATGTTCCTCCAACGCGTGTCTAACGTATCTCGACGTGCCCCTAACGTTGCCATAACGTTGGCAACCGCGCGTCATCGCACGTCAAAGGTTTTGCTCAAGCACAAAACTTTCGACGTGCGACGACGCCGAACATCGCTGTATATTAACGTATACCAATGTGCACGTAACGCGCATGTAATGCTTCCTTACGTATCCTGACGTAGCGCCAAAAAATCACACACATCGCACGTTGGCGAGAAGTGTCGTAATGTGACAGCACCATGAATGTTAACCTCCATATCATATTGATGCACGTATTAAGTCTTTTCTGCTGCATAAAAGGACATACGAAGTCTATGTAAAAGAACATGCTACTGCTGAAGCCTATGAGGTCAAAGTTTTCACAAGCACGCCGAAATTATTTTGGTATGTTTGCACATCAAAAGATCTCCCAAGTTAGTCATTTTATTGCAAAAAAAAGTTTGTTTTATTTAACGACGCCTCTAGAGCACATTGATTTTTATTTATCATTGGCTATTGGATGTAAAACATTTGGTCAGTCTGACACATTTCTATAGAGGAAACCTGCTGCTGCCTCATAGGCTAGTCTTTCCGATAATCAGCAAGGGGTCTTTTATATGCACTTTCCCACAGACAGGATAGCACATACCGCAGCCTTTGATGAACCAGTTGTGGACCACTGTTTGGAACGGAAAATAGCCCAAGCTGCAAAAGGGTCCACTGAGCAGGATCGATCGGATGACCCACACCTACACAGCTGGACACACTACTGTCTGAGCTACGTCCCGCTCATTTTAGTGCAATATTACTTTTGTTTAAAGTATGGTAGATAATAACGATCGGCGAAATGTAGGCCTATTTATCTCAGGAAATAACAGAAACTCAAAACATTAGATGACAAAATAAAGTATTGTAAATCAAATATGTTATAGCAATATCATATGCTCGGACATTGTAGGTCGTAGTGGCACTGAACTATGCAACAATTTCCACCCTAGTCAGACTACTGCTTGCGATCGCTTCCGTCTACTTTGCGACCACAAATAAAGGTTGGTTACAAAGCCTCAAAGGGGTCACAAGTGGTCACAAAATAATCACAAGTGGTCCTCAATGGTCGCCGACCTCGATTGCAGTTACTGCACTAAAGATTCCTTGTGACCAAAATGGTTGCAAGGAGGTTGGCGACAATTGCTTTGGTCGCAAGGTCACCGGTGAGTGGGTTCTTTTGTCCTAAGCGGTCACAAGCCGTAGTGTAACTGAGGCTTTAGGCGCATAACACTGAGAATATTACCCCCTCCCCCGCATATTTTTTAAAGTTGCATAGACCGATGGTTTTGAGCTTATGTCAATTTTCTGAGATAAATATGTTAAAATGATTGCTATAATCTATATTACCTTAGTTTGAAGTAACTTTGATCTTAAATGACTAAGTTTTGAAATATTTGAAGTGCAAGCATGTAAAATTAGTTTTGGCAAGTATGCCTAAACTCTGACACCATAGGCTTCACCAAAAACAGGTCCTATTAAATTGCCTCAGTATTTCCTTCTATGTGGCAACAACTGTTTAATAAGTGTATCACTATCTAAGTTAGATATGTAGAATCAATTCTCCATACTTGTTTTGGTTTTGAAAATTTGATGCTTCATCGGACTATGCAGCTTTAATGTACTTAGTAGCACTACACATTGTTTCAACCTACTTAGCTACTAGCCTGGGGCCGTATGCATGACGAGTAAGTTATCGCCCCCGGGGGTAAGGACCGAGTTCGGGGTAGCTATCGCCAGGGGTAGGAAATGGGTCACGGGGTATGCATGAAGCCAAATCGACGAGGAGGTAGTTACCCTAGCAGTTATTTATAGATTTGGGAAATCCCTCTGCGTTTGTAGCCATATAGTAGGCTCAAATATATTAAATGCGATCATATTTAACAGAATTACATACCCAATAAGTGAAATTTTATCAATTTAACCCTAAATTCGAAGCGTTATTAAGGCTACCGCCGCATTGGCGGCGATATTAAAGTTATATTTTCAAATCGACGAACGTACAGTAAACAAACCGCCGCCGCCGCCAGTAAATATTATGGCCCTGTCACACTACGACATTTCTCACCGGCGACCCGTCAGCATTGAAAATAAAATTAAAGCGTTGAGTCTGTGTCTCTGTGTCTGTCTCTGTCTGTGTCTCTGTCTGTGTCTCTGTCTGTGTCTCTGTCTGTGTCTGTCTCTGTATGTGTCTCTGTCTGTGTCTCTGTCTGTGTCTCTGTCTGTGTCTCTGTGTCTGTCTCTGTAAGTGTCTGTGTCTGTCTCTGTATGTGTCTCTGTCTGTGTCTCTGTGTCTGTGTCTGTCTGTGTCTCTGTCTGTGTCTCTGTCTGTGTCTCTGTCTGTGTCTGTCTCTGTATGTGTCTCTGTCTGTGTCTCTGTGTCTGTCTGTGTCTCTGTCGGTGTCTCTATCTGTGTCTCCGTGTCTGTGTCTCTGTCTGTGTCTCTGTGTCTGTCTCTGTATGTGTATCTGTCTGTGTCTCTGTCCGTGTCTCTGTCTGTGTCTCTGTCTCTGTCTGTCTGTGTCTGTGCCTCTGTCTCTCTCTCTGAGACACATAGACACACACACAGACACACACACACAGACACATAGACACAACCACAGATACACAGAGACATGCACACATACACAGAGACACACACACAGACACAAATACACACACACACATACAGAGAGACACAGAGACACACACACAGACACAGACACACAGACAGACAGAGACACAGAGACACACACAGACACAGAGACACACACACAGACACACACACAGACACAGAGCCACACACAGACACAGAGACACACACACAGACAAAGAGACACACACACAGACACATACATAGACACAGACACATACACAGACACAGACACAGAGACACAGAGAGACACAGACAGAGACACATACAGAGATAGACACAGAGACACAGAGAGAGACACAGACACAGAGACACAGACAGAGATACAGACAGAGACACAGACACAGACAGAGACACAGACACAGAGACAGAGACACAGACACAGAGACACAGACAGAGACACAGACAGACACAGACAGAGACACAGAGACACAGACACAGACAGAGACAGAGACAGAGACAGAGACACAGAGACACAGACAGAGACACATACAGAGACAGACACAGAGACACATACAGAGACACAGACACACAGACAGAGACACATACAGAGAGACACAGACAGAGACACATACAGAGACAGACACAGAGTCACAGACAGAGATACAGACAGAGACACAGACACACAGACAGAGACAGAGACAGAGACAGAGAGACAGACACAGAGAGACAGACAGAGACAGAGACAGAGACACACAGACACAGACACAGACACAGACGTTTCGCCAAAAAAGGACACGTCGCCGCGTGTTGGAGAGAAACGTCGTAGTGTGACAGGCGTATATGGAACGCGATGTCGAGGCGGCGGTGGCGTTTTGTTTACTTTACATTCGTCGATTCGACACTATTAATATCGCCGCCAAAGCGGCGGTAGCCTTAATAATGCTTCGAATTTAGGGTTAAATTGATCAAATTTCACTTATTGCGGATGTAATTCTGTTAAATATGGTCGCATTGAATAGATTTGGGCCTAATATATAGCCGCAGGGGACAGTATGGATATCGACGTCCATGCGGCGGCAGCGATTTGTTTACGTTACATTCGTCGATTCGAAAATATTAATATCGCCGCCTCTGCGGCAGCAGCGTTAATATTGCTTCGTATTTAGGGTTAATCTAATGAAATTTCACGATTTGCCTATGTAATTCTGTTAAATATGATCGCATTCAATAGATTTGGCCCAAGTCGGTCCCTACCCCAGCCCTTATACCTGCTACTGAGTGGGGGTAGCTTACCCTACTTTTACCCCCCCAGGGTATCCTTGCCCCGGTCACATGCATAGCAACTTTTCGCCGCTACCCCGGAAATCCCCACTACCCCGAGAGGTAGAGCCCTACCCCTGGGTCATGCATACGGCCCCTGGGGCCATATGCATGGAGCAGTGTTAGAGGCGTGTGGTGTTATCCCTCTAACACTGGGTAGCTATCACCGTTTATCGGCGGCGTCGAGAACTATGTCAAGCCGTATGCATGGGCGCTTAAACGGTGAGTGTTAGCTAAACGTGAATGTATTTATAGATTTGGGAAATCCCTCTGCGTTTGTAGCCATATATTAGGCTCAAATCTATTGAATGCGATCATATTTAACAGAATTACATACGCAATAAGTGAAATTTAAGCAAATTAACCCTAAAAACGAAGCGATATTAATGCAGCAGCCGCATTGGCGGCGATATTAATAGTTATATTTTCGAATCGACGAACGTAAAGTAAACAAATCGCCGCCGGCGCCGCATCGACGTCGCTTTCCAGACTGGCGGCGGCGGCGGTTTCTTGACTGTACGTTCGGCGATTCGAAAATCTAACTATTAATATCGGCGCCAATGCAGCGGTAGCCTTAAGGAGGGTTCGAATTTAGGGTTAAATTGATAAAATTTCACTTATTGCGTATGTAATTCTGTTAAATATGATAGCATTGAGTAGATTTGGGTTCCATCCTGACACTAACCTAGCACTAACACCGCTGTAAACCAGATATCAGCAGAGTTAGAATTTCCGAGTTTAAATGGTCGGTGTTAGGCCTAACACTGCTCCATGCATACCAACTTGTCCGCGCTAAACCAGAAATCCCGCGCTAAACGCGTTTTGCCTCCTAACACTGCTCCATGCATATGGCCCCTGGTCCCCATGCCTTTTTATCAATAGAGTTCGCCACTAGGGCTGTTTTTGTAGACGCACACATGCGGCACCTAGCGGCCACTTACTAACTTAGCTACTGGTTTCTAACTCGGTAGTATTATTACAGATTCTACTTTACGTATCTTGAGTATTCTATCCTCGTGTCTATCGCAACAACAAAACGAAGAAAAAAATACTTCCCATCCAGGAATCTTCTAGTATCGTCCAATACACTGGTGAGATGACATCATTCATTGACCTAGAGGCAATATACATATTTACAGTAAAACCTCTCTAATCGACCACCTCCACAGATCGACCACCTTATTTGGGTCCCAAACGATCGCCCATACAATACCATTGAAATGATTAAAGAACTCCCTAAACCGACCACCTCCATAAACGGACCATTTAAATTCGGTCCCATGGTTGGTGGATTTAGAGAGGTTTTACAGTCGTTACTAAATTGCAATATAGTCTGATAATTTGAGCTTCTGCTCTATTCTTAAGCTGTGTTTACACGGGCAATTGTAAGCCGAACTAGACAAAGCGAATTATATGAGGTGAAGTAGTGGCGCGTTTACACACACCGAGTTTGAAGGCGGAAATCGATATCTGCGCATGAGCAAGTCCATACAAACCAGCGCCAGTTTCGGTTAGTCGACATCACCACGAGAGTGTGGGTTCGACCTAGATCTGTTTCGACTGAATCGTATTGTTTTGGAACGGTCAAAACTTCTGCTGGGCAGTGAAACCCTAAAAATAAATGATGAAAAAAATATCTGTGCACAGCTAGCACTTTCATAGAACAAATTTACCGGAAAGTCAACAAACTCAGGTCTCGACTGTGACGTCCTTAATCCGCCGTATCTAAACCGCTACCGTTTACACAGGCAATATGGGCCGACTTAAGCTAGTTCGCTTCATCTAGACTACCTCGCAACATGGTTTATTTGAAGCGAACTACATGAGGTGAATCAGCCCTAATCCACCTCAGCGAATGTGAGTCGAACTAGACAAGGTGATTTATATGACGCGGTTTAACTCGCCCGTGTAAACATGGCTCTAGATAAATAACTTAGATTGATTATTGAAATCTACTTCATATCAGTTTGGTGTAACTTAATCAATGTTATATCCATTCAAAATAGGAGGAAATTTAAGCACATTTTAGATTATGTTCTTCATGTGTTCTTTATTTGACTTTATACAGTCCACATTTGTCAACATATTAGTAGAGGTGCAACAATATATTGTGACGCTTCTCCTGCAGGTAGGTATCCATGTGTGAGAAAAAAGAATTTACACACACACAATTTGACCAAATTATTTCCACAACACTCCAAAATAATCGAAGCAGGGATGAGTCACCGTTAACCAAGAGAACACCCAGAAAATCTACTTCCGGTTAATTTGTTTGTGATTCTGTAACCGTGTCAAGGAGGGGCTGTCCGTTTGTTGGTAGAAATCAGCGAGAATGAGATTTTTTCACTTCTGCCGAATTCATCATCAATCTGATGCACATTTCCTTTTAGCACAACATTAATTTAAGCGGAATAGACTCCTAAAAAAATAAACCAGTCATTTCGGGCATCGAGTACGAAAGGTAAATTTGTTCCCGGCCAGTAATCGTGGAAATACGTTAGGTGAATCATTTGCAGGCCTATTAGCTGGAACAGCCACTCCAGTAAGGGTGTAACCATGGCAACGAACCATCATCCCAGTACCATATCACGGTTTCGATAAATAGTCACACCCCTAATTTAATATAATTACTGATATTGAGCAAATTATGAATAATACCTAGGATCCAAAAGTTCATTATGGATGGTGTTTTTTTTTACACAACTGGAAATAATCCCAAATCCAGAGTTGCTATTACGAAGATTTCAAGAAAACAATTGTTTTTTAAATTATACAATGGACACATCAATCCCCGCCCCCCCCCCCCCTACCCGACCACTTTTTTTTAATGTGGTGACAATAACAAGCGAATTCATAATAACATTAAAAACAACAAGACTAGCCATGCACCTGTCATCACAAATCAACTGTCCTTTTGAAGAGCTCATGCTTACACTGGGTTTAATCAGCATAAGGTCTGAGAAAATTAGTCACACATGTTTATTTGGCGAATTTGAGCAGGTGCAGGAGTCTATGTGCACTCATTGTGCAGCGCTAACAAAAGGTGTGGAGTGGGAGGGAGGGGAGGTAAGGAACTCTACACAAAGGGGGTATATCCCACATGAATATATCTATTTTATGGCAATAACCTTAGGAACCGATCACAAATAATAATTATACATGTATATTTATTACTTCCATAACAAAACTCCCAACATCTGGATAAATTCAATGGATCCTCTCTGATTAGGGATTATATTTATATACACCCCCCCCGACCCCCAAAGTTAGGTTATGAACTAAGCTTTATTAACTCTCCACAATATAAATTAGATAAGATACACACACTTGTGTACACATACATATATATGTACGTATATATAGACACATGTACACACGTGCGTGCGATCACTGACTACAAGCACTAACTTCAGTCACACACTACAGACCATGTCCAACTCACCCTCACACTCACCCAACTCGCCTCTACGGACAGACCTACCACCCTGTGGGTAACCATCTGTTATTAAACAAGTTTCTTAGGGTTCCGCTTAAATTAGACCCCTCCTACATAGGACAGTCTGTTGAAGAAGCATTAAACTTAGTCCGTGACCTAATTAATAGTTGTCTCCCCCCCCCCCCACCCACCCCCATCCCTAATAAATCCAGAAAACTGGCATCTAGGTTAACTAACCGCTGGCACACCCATAACAATACCACATAGCCTAGAGGAACCTTTGAAATCCCACAAAAATTGAATGACATCACTCCCAATTCGTAGCATATCTCCACAATTGACCACTGGAATTATCTCTCCTCCCCGACCGCCCCCCCCCCCCCACATTTTCCTCTTTAAAAAAAAAAAAGATTTTTTTAAACCATTTTATATATCCAGTAAAAGTAATTGGGTCTGGCTTAAACAACCAGCACACAGTGCACGTGCAAAACGTACGAGTTAGCTAATTAAATGAATCATAAGTTAATTGAATCACAAAGATTGTCACTTTAACCTTCTATTACGAGTAGATCACCTAGATGGGTGGTGGCGCGCAGTAGTGTAGTGTGTATTACAGATTAGTATGTATAACAAGTCACAGAGCACTCAATACACCCAACACTAGGATTGTCTACCACTCACACCGCACATTCACAGTACACGTATACACACGTAGTAGTACCAGTGCTTTCAAAATGAGCCGCCGCACGCCACCAGTGTCGTCTACATGCTCACCTGCAACCTGTACTTTTTCCCCCAATGTAAACTATACTCCGTAGTGCTTGCTGCGTGTGCCGCACTGCCAGGGGAACCGTATCTGCAACTTCTACTTTTAAAATTCCAACCCCAATCGCACAGCTTTTTGAAAGCATTGAGTGCATCTAATTTAAATTTTTGCTAAATATAAATCACCAACCCCATTTTAATATCGGGTGACGGGAACATCATTCCTCTCCGAGTGGCATACTTTGAAATATAATTCAAACTGCTCCTGGTAATGAAATCAATACTGTACCATAATTTGTACGCCTTCATACTACGTTAGACACTGTAGTCTTAAGCTCGCCTAATTACCGTGTAACGAAAAAACACCAGGGTGCCTATTCAGCTAAATGTACTGTAGCCACACACACTCCTCTCAGCGCTTAATATTCCATAATATATATATACACATAATATATGAGTCAGGATCACGAAAAGAGGCCAATTGGGGGAAGTTGTCAGCATCAATCGGCATACTTATAGTTTAGCATTGACAGAGGTGTTGAAAAGTCCTTAAATTTATCCTGACTGTAAAGGTAGAGAAAATACAACAACCTTATTTGTTTGTAGGATAATTTAATATAAAACAAAGAAATGCACGACACTTTAAGAATTGCGACGCCGACATCTGGTAAAGTTGTCGGCGTCGATCATTCGATGTCGGCGTCGATCGGCATACTTATAGTTTAGCATTGACAGAGGTGTTGCAAAGTCCTTAAATATATCCTAAATGTAAAGGTAGAGAAAATACAACAACCTTATTTGTTTCGAGGATAATTTAATATAAAACAAAGGAATGCACTACACTTTAAGAATTGCGACGCCGACATCTTAAATAAACCACCCATTGGCCCATTTTCGTGAGCCTGACTCATATAAAGATATATATGTACACATATCAGGGTCCACACACGTGAAGATATAGAATTCAAGACTTTTCAAGGATCCTTTTGATAGGAATTCAAGATTATTTTCATTTGGATTTCAGGTAAAAATGACTGACGAATTCTGAGTAATTTAGATAAGTGGAGACAGTTTAATGGAATTCAAGGATTTTCAAGACTAATTACTCAAAATAGGTTAAATTCAAGGCTTTTCAAGGCCTTGAAATGAGGCAAATAAAATTCAAGACTTTACAGGCCCCCATACGGACCCTGACATACAATGTGTATATATATAGTTATATGAATATATATGCACATATGCATAAAAGAACATTCTAATTGCCAACTACCAGGAACGATTTGAAAGCCTGACCAGCTTATACCAAACAAGTGGAGAGTTATCACCAACCACAGCTCATTCGGTGTGCATTCATTTTAAGCGGTCTATTCTTCCGAGACCCAACTGTCTTATTTGCGGGAGGAATTCTATCAGTGTTCATTAGAGAGTAGACACTTTATTCCCAGAGGATTCTGTGCTACCTTGTGATTATCTGAGACCAAGCTCTTAATTTAGAGGCGCTTCCATCAGCCCGTCTACGCGACACTGCGGTACACACGACTTCCAGCTACGGCACATGGTGAATAAGGTAACAACGCATCAACACACACCCCTATCAGCTCATATATAACACAATCTGAAAACATCACCTTCCAACCAGATGGACTGCCCTGATAGTAGCACAGCGGTTTCAATATGGCATGCTTCAGTTTATCCCAACCATACTACTGCCCAACCCAGTGATTCAAAGAGTCAGTCCAATTGTCCAGCATCCGACTGCAAGTATCACCACCCCACTTCTTTCTCATAGCAGTTATTGTCATAACTTTGTAATAATTTTTTTTAAATTAATTTTGTTTAAAGGAAATTAAATCTCATTAAATCTATGACTACTTATTGCCAAGCTTCATTAGCTGATGTATTACTCGGATAAAACAAGAGACATATTCTCCAATATACAATTCCAATTGAGTGTCAAATTTGCCATACATCATTATGAATGTAGCACATGCATTTCTGGCCCTGAAACATGTAGTACATGCTAGGCAACACATTACAATGATCTACCATCTTCAATAAAATATCAAAACACCAATTCACTGACAAACATCACTTCGCCCGAAAGAAATCTTTTACTTCACCTCATTTGGCATTTTAAAATTTTGACATTTTAAAATCATACACAATCCATCAACACAGGGGTAACCATGGGAGAATATCAGACAAAACTTGCTATCGCCCGAGTTGTTCACCATACTTTGATTTTAGACATTTAGGAGTAGTTTCTGGTGTAGTTCCGGGTTTCCCCACCATGCGGGCGTGGCGGGTGGGGGGTGCTGCCTCCTGGAGGCGCTCAGAGAAAGAGGTAGACGCGGGAACGCAGGTTGTGCCCCAGACGATGCCACTGGTATTTGAGGCGAATGTATTGGGTGCATCCACGAAAGAAAATCAGGAACCCTGAAATTAGATTTCACACGTATTGAAATTTACTTATTCAATTATTAAAAGATTTAATACATACATACATACATACATACATACATACACACACACACGCACGCACACACACATAAACACATATAGATAATATGGACAATGGTCAATTCGCTTCTTTATCACAAAGGAAGTAGGAAGATTAGAAGTGTAATCATGCAAAATTAATTTTCGTGTGCTTGTCAAAACTCTTGACACCATAGGCTTCAGCAGTAAAAGGTTCTATTAATTGACTTAGTATTCCCTTCTTCACAGCGGGAAATGTTTAATAAGTGCACCATTATCTAAGCTAGATATGCCAAATTAAATTTAGAACAGTATTTTGGTTTCGAAAATTTGATGTGTTCAACTTTAAAATCGTGAACTTCTCAGGACGCGTACAAACCATGTCAAAAGTAAGGCTGTGACAATACTCACGAATGCAAGGCATACAGGGGTCCACACACGTGAATATATGGAATTCAAGGCTATTTCAAGACTTTTAAAGGCTGTTTTCGATAGGAATTCAAGACTTTTCATTTGGATTTGGGTGGGGAACAATGGCAAATGGCGATTTCGGACTAATTTAGATCAGTGGGGAGAGTTTAATGAAATTCAAGGCTTTTCAAGACCAAGTACCCAAAATAGGTTAAATTCTAGGCTTTTCAAGGCCTTGAAATGGGGTAGATGAAGTTCAAGAGTTTTCCCAAGACTTTCCAGGCCCCGTACGGACCCTGCATATAGAAGTTAATTGACGATATAGTTCACATCGGAAACAAGGCATGAAACGACGGTAACGCCACCTACCGAGTATGATGAGAAGCCACCACAGCCATGAGTCGCCGGCCGCGATGCCACCAGCCCAGTTGTTATGCTGCCGAGAGAAAGTGTCCCCCATTTTATCACCAATGTATAACCACGACAACACAGCAATCTAGATATTTAAGCAGGTTGAATGGTCCGTACACATGTGAAGATATGGAATTCAAGGCTATTTCAAGGCTCTTTTCGATAGGAATTCAAGACTATTTTGATTTGGTTTTCGTCCGAAATAGCCATTTGGAATGGCGATTTCAGACTAATTTAGATCGGTGTGGACAGTTCAAGGCTTTTCAAGACTATCCAAAATAGCTATTCAAGGCCTTGAAATGGGGCAATTGAAGTTCAAAGACTTACTAAGATTTTCCATACCCTGTACGGACCCTGAGTTTGTTGTAGGAAGATACATCAGATTTCAGGCACATACACAGATGGGTGCCCTGGCAGTGAAAACACTGCCGTATGTATGTGTGCATTTACTGTATTTAACAAGAAAAGTCGATAGTGTTCCTCATTTGACAGCTGTGCTGGTTTAAACCAAATAAATTTAAAGGAACCTTTGTTGGAGATGATGGTAGAAGATTTTGAGAAATCACGTCCTTTGAGCTAGTTTTGTCATATAGCAAGGTTTACATTAAATTGATATACTATCCCTTTACTTATTATATCATGTGTATTTTGATTATTCCTTAAAAACCATGCATAACCATGTATAAATATATGTACAACTCATGGCTGGAAGACCAGTGCTATGGCACTGAGAAATGACATACATATGAAACAAAATCATTTACCAAATTATAATAAAATAATTGTACGATAAATTAGTAAAAGCTTTAGTTATCCAAGCCCAGGAAGGAGTTGTGCACTTAAAGGTAGCTTCATTGGGGAGTAATTAGTGTTATTTGCTCAATGACTACCCTGGCCCACTTTAGTTTTCTTTAACTTTATTTAGAAAACACTAACATTATAATAATTTTAGTGTTTTCTATATAAAGTTTAATATTATATATTTACCCATAATCTGTTTTGAATTAATGCTATGTGGAAAAACATGTGTTGAGAGAAACTAAGATTAAAGATAGATAGATAGATAGATAGATAGACAGATAGATAGATAGATAGATATTTTACGCCATATCGGTAGCGAAGCCCATATTTACGGAAAAATGTAATTAGAATATATTCCATCAATTTGATTTTTCTAGAAAATGCATCCATCAATTAAATACCAATATAAAAATTCACAATTAAATATTTTTTTAATGTTTCAAATTTTGAAACGTGACAAGTAAGCAATATTTTGTGTGGGTTTCCCATCCTTACTTAGTGTATAGGATTTTAAAGTATTTTTTTGAAATTCTAATTATTTTTTCATATTTAAATACATAACAAAATTCAAATAACAAATCTGAACAATATTCATCTCGTTAACTATGTGTATGTGTTGTATGAGGGCTATCCATCATATGCATGACTAACGCCGAAAGCTTAATGATTTGACAATAACAGGCGACTGATTTTTGTTTTAATTGACAATTAAAATTGCACGTTAATTAACACACAGCACAGCCACACAAACTTCAATAAGCATTGTCAAGACTAACAAGACGCTTAGGCCGCAAGAAAAAGGCAGCATTTCTCAAACACAGTCTGCATTCAACATTGGTCAAAATTAAATCACTACAAAGACATTTTCTGGCGTCACAACCCATGCAATTCACACAAATTTGCAATCCATTCAAATTTGCAATCCATTCAAGTAATGCCCACAAGAACAAACAACAAAATTGTGGAAAGGCAACACAAACACAGATGGAACGTGGTGTGAAGTGTCACTGCCCGCCAAGAAAAAGAAGAGAGAAAAAACACTCAAAGGTTTCAAACTCAAAAACTGCAAACCAACCGACACTCGGCACCGAAAAAAACCCACCAAAATCGGTGAAAAGATCGCTGAATGCCGACAATATTACACCCGGTTGCACGCCGTGCCATAAGGCCAAAGAGACGTGTTGTAGATTGTGTAGAAGGAGGTGGACTGTGAAATCATAACAACAGGAAAGTGGAGACAGAACAGTTTCAAGCCAACTTGGCAGCCGCCTCACTACCAGCACACCATACCATCAAACTTGTAGTGGGTGGAGGTATGGTTGGGAAGTGTGTGTGTGTGGGTGGGGGGGGGGGGGGGATTGCGATAACAACTTTCTTTTCTTTAACAAAAACACACAAAAACTGGAGTGGATGGATGTACGGTTGGGGAGAAGAAAAGAAATTGTGATCACAATTTTTTTCTTTAAAAAAAACTAAAAAAACCTGGAGTGGATGAATGTACGGTTGGGGTGAGAGAAAAAATTGTGAACACAACTTTTTTTTTTAATTAAAAGGAGGAGGGTCAGGCATTACAGTGATAGGTGCAAGGCAGGTAGGTAGCTTAACGACATGAAAGCCGGCGGGGTGGCGCAAGGCAGAATGGGCTGTCTAATAAACTATACAGCAGCATCAGCAGCAGCAGGCAGCAAAGAGGGGGGCTTGGTTACCGTGAATCCGGTGAGCATGGAATGGTTGGTGGCCGCCGAGTGCGGCGCCAGGTCGGCCGCCGCCGCCTGCGTGTGGTTGGCCGCTCCGACCACCAGGGGGAGCACGCCGCCCGCCACGTGAACCTGCAACACCACGGGTACACTCAGGTCACAGCCCGCCGTGCCAGCACACAGGCGCGGGCACTGGGCCAGGCGCTCACTGCGCTCACTACCCACACCCCGACTGTGTACCCATCGGCCCCCGGCACTCGGCCCCCGGCCCCCGGCGACGCTCAACCCTCTCCCCAGCCTATATATTTTTTAATTAAAATTATTCAATTTGGGAGAGAGTGGGGTTACAAAATGACATTTCGGCCCCGGTGTTGCAGTTTCCGCCGTCCGCCAGTTTCCGCGGTACGCATTGCTTCTTCGCATGCGTCAAAATCGAACAGCATCGTCACTCACCTTATAAATTTAATATGATGTTTTTGGTAAAGATGTTTTCTATATGTGTACCAAGCGATTTCTTTCTAGGTGGTGTGGTTTTAGAGATATTTCACTTTTTCTGTATGAAGATTGCTCACGGCCATTGACAATGCATTTGAGTGTATGCGTACCGTGGAAACTGGCAGACGGCGGCAACTGCGACACCGGCCCTAGCCCCAACAGCACTCAACCCCCACCCATCCTTCTATATATTTGTTTAATAACACAAAAATAATAATTTGATCAAGATTATTCAATTTCGGAGTGGGAGGGGTTACAAAATGGCCGTGGGAGGGGTTATTGATGTCTTATATCACGGCATGGAACAATCCAAGAACTGTTTGTTGGTTGTTGGAGTTTTACATCCTGACAACATCTAAGGTCATATCAGGATGGGTACTGACTTGTGACAGTGCACTCATGGCGATTTTATAGTGCTGCCTCACTGAGAAATCAGGCTGCCAGCACCATGACCCAATATCCCACTCAGTCACATTATCCTGACACTGAGCTAACCAGTCCTTGCCCTATCCTATTAACGCAGAGCGTCAGGCTAGGAAGCGACAAGTATCAATTTTAAAGCCATTGGTTTCACTCGACCGGGAACCGAACTCCCGACCTTCCGCATGCGAGGCCCGTGCACTACCAATTAGGCCACCGTGCCTGAACGGCAAGGCACACATACATGTGAGATAATAGGTGGGGAAAGAGAGAGCACTTCCTTCCATCACCCCTCAACCGGCATTAGTGTACGCAAACAATAAATTCACCATATGTTCATGCACCAAGTGTTCCTTCAGATTGCTGACGGGAATGCAATGTCGGCAGCAAGGGCCATATTCATGGCGAAAAGATAGTGGTATCTATCCTGTCAGTCTTGTTAATCACATTCACATGCCTAAGTTGAAATTTACATTAAATTCCAATATGGTCAGATCCGTGTAAAATGATAGCAAAACCCCTCTCTGATGCAATTTTGAAACAGTCGGACTTTGTGTCAACCAACAGTGAAGGCCAACTCACAGTTCCTTTACCTCAGCGTTCCTATATGACATGAAAGCGCCACACCAATACACCTGTGCCATGTGCACTTGCAAGCACCGAACACTGCATATTAGCTGAATGCATTCCTTCAAGACGGACTACGTTAAGGCAGGCAATACTGGTTTGTGTAGAGGGGTGTTGCAGACGCAACAAATTATAAACCAAACGCATTTCTCTTTGTTTGTTTGTGTTTTATGTCATAGCAACATCTAAGGTCATATCAGTACGGGTATCAACTTGTGACAGTGCACACTCATGTCTACTACATAAGTGCTGCCTCACTGGGAGGGGCTGGGCCGCCATGACCCCCCCATATCCCACTCAGTCACATTATCTTGATACTGAGCAAACCAGTCCTTATTAATGCCAAGTGACAGGTCACATATCGACATTTCTCAATTGTGTAAGCCATTGGTTTGACTCAAGCGGATTTCGAACGCATGCCCTTCAATATGGGAAGCAAGCCAGCGCTGTTAACGATTCGGTCACCCCGTCCGGTGCTCGGAAGGATGCGTAGAGAGGATATCAAATTAGCACTGTAAGCAGGTCAGCGTTTGTTCAGTATTGCATTTCGATGTCACATATTCATTTTATTGTAGGGACGAAGATTTGCCTAAACTAATAATCACAAGACAAACTGGAATCATGATATATACACGCTTCCCTTAAATTGGCTTAGATTTCTATGGATAAAAGATTATTTATAAAAAAGAAAGGTCACCGACGAGTGGATTCAAGAACATTCCTTAACATAATATAACCATATGAACGTCAATTGAAGGCGCCGGTAACGCATAATGCTAACACTAATATATGTGCACTCCCTACAAAAGGAACCCTTGTGGGTGGTTTGTGGGGGGGGGGTTCTTAATAATATATATTTTTTAATTACTATACAACTCAAAGCCAAAAGCAGCTGAAATTATCGCTTATATTACCAAACAAAATCGCGTATTGGACGAGCCGGCAGATAGGTCTATGTCAATTTTTGACTATACAGTTACTGGCAAACTGCTATTGAAAAGGTAGGAAAAATGACACGCATATAAGTCGAGATGCTTCTGAGAACTTCCATTATATTTTTTTTAAACAAAAAAAAAACAACTTAACCACAAGGTTTTATGGTACAATTATATGAAAATGACCGTTAATATACATTCTGTTCGACAATAATCTATTATCCAATTAACCGAAATCAGTATATTTCAGAATAGATAATATTATAGTCTAACAATATTGTTATTAAAATTGCATGCGCTAAATATTCACCAGCTGTCTTCTGCATATATTCCATTTATTCGGGATAAATTACATTTGAAAAAGAAAAATTATCGGGAGTAGCGTCGCAAACTTTTGTTTGTAACCCTTTCAGTAGATTTTTGTTGTAAGTTGTCGGAAATATTTCACTAAACATAGAAATCATATAAAAACGCCAGAATTGTCATGGTGAAAGGGAATCTGATCGTGAGAACCTAATAATGAGAAATATTGGATTGTGAAACATCTTGAATTTCGTTCTTGTATTGGCAGACAGGGCGCCCTGGACCTATTTATAGACCCAGTCTGCTTGCAACGCCGGTTATTATATTGACAGAGTAAAGTGGGGCTAGATTATCTTTATTTACTAGTGTCGCCACCTGGCGGGAATCGTGATAGCTAAAAAAACCTGTCAGTTTTAACGCAAGGTGGCGCCACGATGGCCTCTGGTAATAAAAGATGGAGGTTGGTGCAACCAAACAACTAGATGGCGCTACCATAGCCTTCCATAATGCTGACTGGTTGAAACCTTCACCTCTGAAAACACATCTACCATTGCGTAGCTATATGTAACCTATCTATCTATGAGTAGCTTCAAATAGACACGTTCTACAAAGTCAAATAACAATACACCTACGGCTACATGTCTTATGGTGATTCAGCTCTTCTATAGTACCGCTGCAAAGTGTAGGGCATAATAAATGCAAGCTGTACTAGGAATAGTAACTTTAGACAGAGTTGCTAAATGGCAGCGTGTATCATATCAACTCCTCAGTTGGAAACGCTTTTGGTGAAAGTGCATGATATGGCCAGCATGGTGAAGCAAATTATAAATATTGCACTCGCAGTCAGGCATACTGGGACAGATATGGAATACTCCATTTTTCATTGGATTAAGGTGGTTGCTTGTTGGAGTTTTACGTCCTGGCAACATCTAAGGTCATATCAGGATGGGTATTATTATTGCACACTCAATGGTGACTTTATAGTGCTGCCCCACTGGGAGATAAGGCCATCAGCACCATGACCTGATATCCCACTCAGTCACATTATCCTGACACTGAGCCAACCAGTCCTTGCCCTATCCTAATAATGCCGAGTGCCTGGCTAGCAAGTGGCACGCATACATTTTTAAGTCATTGAGTTGACTTGACCAGCGTTCGAACCTGTGGGTTCGAATCCCACGATCTACCAAATCGGGAGACTGACACTGAACTCATTCCGCCATCCCGTCTGGTCATTTGTATTAAGGGATTGTTAGGTAGGCACCTAATTTAGTCTGGGCAATCTTCTACTCAACCCACTAGTAGCGCCAACATCGGCGGCGGGAATGGTATCAAGACAAAATGACAATTCATGAATTTATGTGCCCCCCCTCCCCCCTACAGACACATGTTATTTCCACGTTGTTTTCTCTCTCTCGTAATTTTAAAGAACAGCAAAAGAGGACACCACCTGTATATCCCGTTAGAGCACTTTTTTCTTTTTTTAAAACCCTTTGGTGCCGGGAGCACCCAGGTGCACCCGCAAGTTACACATGCTTACAGACCTGGTGTGCTTGTACTTGAATTTCTTTTTTAGATTATATCAGAAATACAGTGCAACCCAGTTTCAGGTGCATTTAAGCACTCCCAGACTGTGGGCGTAAAAACCAAACGGGTGCACCTGGGCACTCCTGGCCCCAAAATGGTTAACGGAGCGCTGGAAGAATTTAGTGATTAATTTCATAAATACAACACATTGCTTGATAAACGAAAGATTCGTTGTTTTTTTTAAATCAAGCGACAATGACAATAATAGATTTCATCAGCATGTACAGCATCCCTATAATTCACCACCCAAAGAAGCTTAAGAACAATTCTCCTGGTTATTGTATGTGTAGTAAGTCTGTGCATTTTCAGAGCAGGACATTTATCAGGTAATTTATCAAAACATCTGTTTTCAAAATGATATTAATAAATCAATAGCTCAAAACGAAAATCAGGTTTAAAAGCAGTACTTATGCTGACGTCAAATGGGAGTGCAGCTACACACGCAGGTCATGCTGCCACAACGCCTGGTGGCAACAAAGAGAACGATTGTAGGGCTGGTCGTGGGGCGATCAGTGCAGGGGGGGGGGGGGGGGGGGAAGGTGGGATGATGACGGGGTGCTATATAATATCGATATCCACATTACCAAAAGAAGCAAAGCACATATGAAAGCAGAGCAAAGAGAATACACCGAACCCATGAGGCTGGACACGGTAGAGGAGTGAAGTGGGGCCTGGTGAGGGGACGGGGTGGTGGTTCAGGTTCTTACCTTAACGATAGCCGCCCACTTCACCATGGAGAGCCCGAAGCCGGCGATGGCCCCAAAGAGCCCGGCCACCGTACGTGTGATGCAGAGTGACGCGAGCAACCCAATCCAGTTGAAAATGAAGGCCACTAGAAACAATTAAATAAGCTTAGACATTTGTTTGTTTGTCATTGGGGTTAGGGGTAGGGTTGAAATCCCCGGTAGACCGCGAGCTAAAGTAGCACCGGTACTTATTTGTCGTTTATGAATTCATCACTTGAAAATGATACCACAAGTTCGTGGTTGGTGCGATTAACTTAATGCAAGGCGAAAAAGTTAGTTCAGCAGGAAAGGTGTGGTTATTGGTTCAAAGTGAGGTTAACATCTGTCAGTACTTACTATTTACATGTGACCTTACACAGGAACAGTACTTACAGAAGAACATTCCATCAGTACTTACATATGAACCTACAGAAGAACATTCCATCAGTACTTACATATGAATCTACACGGGAACATTCCATCAGTACTTACATATGAACATACACAGGATGATTCCATCAGTACTTACATATGAGCATACACAGTCCTGAACATTCCATCAGTACTTACATATGAACCTACAGAAGAACATTCCATCAGTACTTACATATGAATCTACACGGGAACATTCCATCAGTACTTACATATGAACATACACATGATGATTCCATCAGTACTTACATATGAGCATACACAGTCCTGAACATTCCATCAGTACTTACATATGAACATACACAGGAACATTCCATCAGTACCCAGCTGCATGTCTCCGAATCGGTCCACCTCAGAAACGGTCTGTGGCTGCTACAAAATAAATGCCGACAGTTTCACTTAAGGTGTATATTACTTACATCTATCTATATAGAGATTTTCAATAGAAATACAATAGATTTAGTGGTAGTCAAGAGTGACTTATGAATGGTGACCCATACTTAAAGGAAACTGGATTCCTTCCTAAAGATTATTTCATATATAAACAAAACATTTAAATTAAAAAATAGTGCATACCTATATTCAATGTAAACTTGGTGCTTTAAGGCTCCATGTTATGGGCTTAACGCATTTAATAAATGACTACATATTTCAGTTTGCTTGTTTGTTGTGTTACGTCCTAGCAACATCTAAAGTCAGCTATCAGGAAGGGTACTGACTTGTGACAGTGCGCACTCATGGCGACTTTATAGTGCTGCCCGACTGGGAGACCAGGCTGCCAGCACCATGACCTGATATCGCACTCAGTCACATTGTCCTGACCCTGAGCCAACCAGTCCTTGCCCTATCTTAATGCCATTTTTATGTCATTGGTTTAAACTTGACCAGGGTTCGAACCCTCAGACCCATGGCTTTGGATCCCCCGATCTCCCAAAACAGGAGATGGACACTAAACTCATTCGGCCATCCCGTCTGGTCTTATATATTTCAAATCTTAGCTATTTCCACCAGTTGTTTTGAAGGGATTACAATTATAACCGGCCATATAAAAATGGGATAAAGTGACTGAGGTGGGGGTAGGGGGTCCAATATCACTATCATTGGACTGGGTGTCGTCATATGGAATGTTATAATCACCATTTAGATAGAAATATATACACCAAGAACAGCGATTGCCCCGCACTAGGTCTCAGACAGGAGGGACACTGGGATGCGCTTTGTTCAAGTTATAGTAATGGTGCAAGGACTTTTTCTATTAAATAGCTAAATAGTCTTCACAACACATCCTCAATTCATTAATATAGCCGATGGCCTGCTCAGTTTGATCAAATTGATATGCTTCATGATTAATTAACAAATATACAGCTTATAGGTTATTTGACACTTACTGGGGAGACAATAGGATGCTCAGCTGCCCTCTGTGCCTCTTCCTCCTTGGAGCGCTCGGCCTCCTCATATGTGGGAAGTGTTGTCGCCACGCTATATGATGGGGGCACAGGCGCCTCAGTGTACTTCACCTCTACACAAGGAGTATAGGAAGATCCTATACAGTACATATGGGGTAGATGCATCAAGATTTAATTTTAGAACACCCTTTATCGCATACTTTATCTTTAAGACATGTTTGCTTAACTATTTCTTTGCATCCCACATATTTAAGTTAATTAAGATAATTATGCTGTATTTCCACGATTCATAGTCATGTACTTTTTTGGGGGTGAGGGGAGGGGGAGGGGAGGGAGGGGAGGGGAGGGAGGCGAGGGGAGGCGAGGGGAGGCGAGGCGAGGGAGGGGGGGAGGGAGGGGAGGGGAGGGAGGGGGGGAGGGAGGGGAGGGGAGGGGAGGGGAGGGGAGGGGAAGGGGGAGGGGAGGGGAGGGAGGGGAGGCACCGGAGATAAATATGGTGCGAGCAGCAATGACGTGATGGTGCATCTACATACAGGAAGTGGTATTTTATCTAATGTAAAATAATTCATGCCACAACTGTACGACAATGCACCTCGGAAACAAATGTGGGTCACAATACCCCCATTGTTTGGTAATAATGAAAATTGAAATGTGTGTTCTTTGATTCAAAAAGTAACCCTAAGTTGTCACCCAGACCTGCCAACATTTTTAAAGAAAATTTACGCCAAAGTCATAACAATCTATATCACGTCTCTTTATCATAATATCAGGATTTGCTTCATCTTAAATTTCTTCATGCACACTATGCTAAGACAGGTGCACACAGAAAGAGAAAAACAAAAACCACTATTTTACATATATATATATAATTTTCAATAAGCACGTGCATAATTTCTAGGTTCACAAACCATATGTAATATGACTAGATCAATTTGGGGGGGGGGGATGCGAAGAGGGGGGAAATATATTTATTCTTTTTCAATAAGAACTAAATATCCAAAATTGTATTAAAAAAATATTCATTTTTTGCGGAATATTTCACGCAGAACGGCAGAATCAGAGCATAAAAATCGGAATCGTCGGAAGGTCTGATTTGAGTGCATAGTTATGGACAGGACTGGAAGGGACATGCAAAGATACCGGGTTAAAGCTCCGGACCTTCCCCAGGAACCATGCAGACATTAATATTGAGATAAGTAAATGGAGTGTTATCATGTACCTTGCTCGTGCCAGGCAGCCTGCTGTGTTGCGGCTGGCAGCACCACTGCATTCTCCACGTGCATTGTCAGGATCTCCGGCTCTTCCTCAGTCTCCATCATGGAGTTGTCCTCGCTTGGAGAATCCTCTTCGCTTCTTAGCTGCACAATGTATAAGAAGCTACATATATATATAGGATTCATCCGTTTGAAGCCATGATGGCAGCTGTTGTCATGACCACATTTACTCCTTGTATGGAATTTATATTTAGCACAACTACTTATCTGGTCATTCCATATGATTTTTTTGTTTGTTTGTTATTTTACGTCCTAGCATGAACTCAACTAGATAAAAGATTCACTTGGAGTACACGGGTGAACGACAACGTAGTGTAAATACGGGCGAAAATAGCTTTAGTATGGAACAGGAAGTAGAATGCCTGCCCCTCCAGTATCAAATGGATACTTATATCGGCACAGAGTTGGTGAAATGGGAGAGAATGCCAAAAGACTAGATGGCGGCCATAGAACACCGTCGATTTCACCTTTAAATTCTATTGGGGGGAGGGGGGGGGGGATGCGAAGTGGGGGAAATATATTTATTCTTTTTCAATAATAACTAAATATCCAAAATTGTATTAAAAACGTCATTACACACACTCTATTGTGTACTATGAAAACGAAATACCAGACTATATGTTTTATTATATTTTTCAACTCAAAGATGGTGGGGAAATAGTAAGACATATAAAAAGAATAATTGTTGCTTCTTAGATTGTGAAATTAGGCTCTCATTTCATTTCCCCACTTTTTCGACCGCTTTTATATAGGGCTGGTATTCAGCCGTGTACTACAAGTACAGGGTGAATCTTTTATCTAGAACTCAACCAGAGATCCCGGGGTGACCGACTCAGATTTAGCTCAAATTTCTTTTCAGAGTACCTCAGTGGCTACGATCTTGCTTTTTGTGCATTCCTTTCCAGTTCATCAACTCAAACTAATATCATGAATATGGATTATAAACGCTGGCCGCTGCAACACAGCTTATTTACAGTTGACTCATACAATAGCAGTGTTCGCTCGGATTTATACATGATCATCATGCTATTCAAGGCCCGGGGGTAAATATTTGATCTACCTGACCCTATAATGATAATCTCCCATTGACCGACCATCATGCGGGGTTTTTTTTGGTTTAAAAAAAAAAAAGTGTATTCTTGTTCCCTACCCCCCACCAAGTTCCCCCCATGTTTCCGTCAACTAGGACTAGCTAGGATCCTATACAATATTGATTTCATGTACAAATGAATTACTGTTATTAATTTATATTTATTTTTACTCACGATTTTCTATCTACTTGTACTGCATAGTTACGATACTAAACTAAGATAGGTAGTCATCAAGTTTAACTATATCTGTATATGATTACGTATAGAGTGACGTCATCACTCAGCAATCAGCTGTAAGCGGCCAGCCATCTTGGATTACGAGCACCATCCCTAGCCATGTTGTGAATGCGTGCAGATGCAGTAAAACAAGTTTTCTTGTGTTCTGGGAGGTTCTGGGCAGTTTACATAAAATCACCAATGTGTTTACTTACAGCACTTTAGCACAACTTCTGAGGCCAAACTGCTCAAAACAGTGACAAATAAACCAACAAATCAGTAAATAAGCACAGTGTAGGCAGTTGCAAGCCTTCTGTATGTAATCCAATATGGCCACCTAAAGTTGTCTTGTGACGTCATTACACCCCCTCTATTGTATACTATGAAACCGAAACTACCAAAATCATGTTCAATTGATTTTTATAATTGAACTTTAATGTCAATTCATTATCATTATCATGTGATTAATTCATGTGATTGACGTTAACAAACACACATCATTTTTTCACACTTACCTGAGTCATACTGTCCTATGTCTATGAGTATGACTATGTGCGGGGGGAAATTTAAGTTAAGGGATTTAAGTTTTGTTCACATCAATGTGAGTGTCAATGACAATGAAAAGTTCAAAAGGTCTTATTTTACTGTACAATTATGTGGACATACATACACATTGCCATGGCATTGGTCATTGCGAATGGTTTATTTAATGAAAAACAATACTACAATTGTACATTCATTATTGTAATGCACACACATAGTTTCAACAGTGTGAGTTTTCAGATCAGATATACTCATATAGAGCATATCATAACCATCGAGTGTTTTTGTAGAATTAAAGGAGACCAACGCAACTGTCAGTTGCTGCTTCAATATTGGATCACAACCACAAACTTAACTATGCTGAAACTGGCATCGATTTTGAAACGGATTACTGACCATTTCGTAGCGTGCACGCCTGTCCATTCTTTATAGTTCGCCTCAGAATTGTCCCGTCCTCTCGAATCAACACAATAAATGTTGATTCGTGGCTTGGGTCTCCGATATTTGGAGACAATCTGTCGCCCCTTCTGGCTAGTTTCCTCGGCCTTCGCAAACCTAAACCCAAAATGGCGACGGGCACCTGCAGTGGAACACTTATATAAATGAAAATAGGATTCTGTCTCACTCGAGGGTTTCAATAAATGTTAACTGGTACTACTAAAATTATTACTGTGTAACTGCTACTGTACTATAAATCATATAATCTTCTCTGAGCGCAGGCTATTCGCAATAAACGTGAATTCAAGGACATATGGGGTCCGAATACAGTGTGACTTGGAAAAGTGTATGTGGCTTACTGGTGCGATATGCGAATTGCTTTTGTGAACCACGACATAAAACGGGCGGGTTGAATAAATAGCCATCGTTGTCGAATGAGCTGCCCCTCCCCCACCCAACCCCGACGAAACTGATGTTATTGCTCAGTATATCTGTCCTATTTCGCATATTACCTTTCGAATTATATTCTACGACAGTTGAGGCAATTTTTAATGCCATTGTCGGTCTTTGATAAAAATTATTATTATTTATCCTTCAGCGTGTGAAGACTGGTTTGAAATTCCATCTAGCGTTGTGGACCCGGTGTCGCGGTTTCAGCTGACTGACATTTTCAGCTGACTGCATAGACTCAAACTCAAGGCATTGTCAATGGTCGTGAGCAATCTTCATACAGAAAATACAGAAATATCTCTAAAACCACACCACCTATTAACAAATCGCTTGGTACACATATAGAAAACATCTTTACCAAAAAGATTATATTAAATTTATAAGGTTAGGGTTCTTGATTTCTATTAATTTTGAATAAAACTAATGTTTTGCACTGCGCGTACTGTCAAACTCAAGGCATTGTCAATGGTCGTGAGCAATCTTCATACAGAAAATACAGGAAAAGTGAAATATCTCTAAAACCACACCACCTAGAAACAAATCGCTTGGTACACATATAGAAAACACCTTTATCAAAAACATTATATTAAATTTATAAGGTTAGTGACGATACTGTTAGATTTTGACGCATGCGCATGAAACTGACAGTCAGCTGAAAACGGCAGTCAGCTGAAACCGTGACACCGGGTTATATTGGTGTCATTTAATAGCATATTACAACAAACCCTGATAACATTCTGACGTGGACCAGATGGGATGGCCGAATGAGTTAGAGCGTCCGTCTCCCGTGCTGGTAGATCATGGGGTGGTGGGTTCGAACCCTGGTCGAGTCAAACCAATGACTTAAAAATTGATACTTGTCACTTCCTAGCCAGGCACTTGGCATTATTAGGACGGGGCAAGGACTGGTTATTCTATGCAATCATGTGGATTCATTTATTATGTAAAGTCTAGTTGTTTTGTATTCATTGTACTTATGTTGCTTTATTATTTTGTCTTGCAGGTGTTGACCGCCATTGACACAGCACGAGGCGATCTGGGGGCTGCTGAGACTGCCTGCGCTGACCAGCAGATCAGGGTGGAGCCCCAACAACCACCCCTATCCGAGGCGCGACAAAAGGGCAAGCAGTCAACAACGGATGAGGACCTGCTTGATGTCCTTAAACAACGCGTCGATGCCTCGGGCAACATGTTGGACTGCTTAAGCATGCGCCTGACACCAAGGACCGCCTTCGCGAACTACGTGCGGCACTGTTTGCTAACCGTGACCAAGGGGCAGTTCACGTATGCGCGGGGGTCGATGAATGTTATCCTGGGCCAGGTGATGGAGTCGGAGGTGGAGGACGACGGGACCGTGATCTTGGGGCCGACGCTGTCACAGGTCGTTCCCCTTCCCGGCCCCATGACTCAGACCGTGCAGCCCCCTTATCTGACGTCCTGCCATTCCTCTTCGTCAACGTTGAATACCTTGTCTTGCCAGTCGCCGGGTGATGGGTTCCAGCCCCACCCGCACATGTGGCAACACCAACCACCAGCCGGGACCCCCTGGGCATCGCAAAGCAGCGAATATATGCAGCAGTACATGCTGCAGCCGCTACAACCTGTGCCACTGCACCCTGCGCCGCTGCACCCTGCGCCGCTGCTGCAGGCCCCGACACCAGCAGCGTTCAGGTTCCCTGGACCCACGATGGGTCCGCCCACAACGCAGCCTTCTCGGTCACCACGGCAGCAGTCTGCAGCACACGCGAGTGGCAGCGCATCAACATCGGCCTGGGTGCTCAACCAGAGTGCCAATACGCCAGGGGGAACCACAACGACAGCCACGGACGGATTCTAGAATCTGTCCGGGCTGTCCAGGATATTCCAATGTGTCGAACATGAACATTGAGGCACAGGACCTCTTTGTGCCTGGGGACCTGGACACCCCCCGAAAGGGCCCGGACCAGGCCCCAGCTAAGTGAACAGAAGTGACAGTATTTATTGTGTGCATGCCTGTACATATGTATATATTTGGTATTCTTTGTTCTTATTTTATGTGGATGTCTGCCTGTACATATGTATATATTTGGTATTCTTTTTTCTGATTTTATGTGTATGTCTGCATGTACATATGCATATATTTGGTATTATTTTTTTCTGATTTTATGTGTATGTCGTATTTTTGTGTACCTGCGTGTACATATGTATATATTTGGTATCTGTGAGGAATCGAAAAAATTGTTGTAAATAAAAAACTATTTGTATTGTAAACAAGATTTTGGTCTCTGAGTGTATTTCTTAGTAAACATTATCATATCATTATTACAATAAGTAATACACAAGTCCCCCCCCCCCACCAAATAGAATTGAAATAAATAGGGCCTTTGCCCATATGGCATTATATGAGAAACTTTCTTCTCCCCCCCCCCCCTTAAATTAACTTTTGTCAGTCTTATTTACAGTAATCTTCCCCATTCTAATATATAACTGACATGTAAATTTGTCAGTGTTAAATGGCCCCCTTAAAAATAAAGTAATGATATCCCCCCAACCAAATTTATAACTGACATGTAAATTTGTCAGTGTTAAATGGGCCCTTAAAAAAAAGTAATAATATCCCCCCAAACAAATTTATAACTGACATGTAAATTTGTCAGTGTCAAATGCCCCCCCCCCCTTAAAGACAGTTATATTCCCCTTTTTTCCCCCCTCTCACAATTATAACTGACACATAAATTAAGGTTCAATATCAATAACAGATTGATATCTTTTATTTAACTGAGCTATAATATCTGAACATCTCACATTTTTGCATATCACACAGTACATTTCAGAAATGACATTGGTACATATCACATGTATTACATATCACACTGTACATTTGTACATATCACATTTATTACATATCACACAGTGCACTTCAGAAATGATGACACCACAGTACATAAATATCCCAGTGCACACACTTCATTTAGTCATATCATATTCTCCTGCCATTCCACTGAACCCGCTGGTGAGTTGACCCAGTCTTTGAGGACATTCGGCTGTTCCTTTCCTGCCCTGGAGCCAGTGTTCTGGCCAGGTAATTGTCTTCCTATGTCTGGCAGATTTCTACCCTCTCTCCATGCTCCGGGGATGAAATTCTCGTTGACGGTCTATGGACGGTCTAGCTGCTGATTCTGGAGCATGGGATATGGGATCCTCATCAGGTTGTGTAGGACCATGCACGCTGTGACGATGAGCTTCACGGTGGACGGGTGGTGCTGCATCGTGCTGAGCAGAACCTGAAATCAGTTTGCCAGGATCCCGAACACATTCTCCACGACTCTCCTAGCTCAGGAAATCCTGTTGTTGAAGATGCGTTCCTCATGTGCCATTCCCCTCCTGCATCAACGAGTGCCATGAAAACTATGGAGTAGAATCCCTTATAGTTGAAGTACAGGGATCCACTCTTTGGGGGACACTGGCAGGCCACATGCTTCCCATCAAGTGCCCCGCAGGTGTGGGGGAAGTTCCACCTCTCCAAGAAGTTGTCGGAGATGGCACGCCATCCCTCCGGAGTGGTGGGGCAGGTCATTGCCTAGTCGATGTACTCTGCAATGAATGCCTTGCACACCTCTCTCACTTTAGAATATAGTGATTGAGGTGATGTGTTTATTTTTTACTGAAGGTTAGCCTAAACCTTGGTATCACAGGGAACAAAATAATGGGACAGCTCAATTATATTTATTTTCCAATTTCATGAAATCAGGTTAGGGGGGGTTCTTTATCAAAGATATAAAAATGTTTGCCTAACTAAGCTTTAGACAATTTGAGAAGCTGAATCACTATAGTACTTTTTATATTTTTTTAATTGAGGCTGTATTTATACTGTCCATAGCATATAAGCCCGGGTACCCAGGCTTGTTTTCAAGGCTGGCCAGTTGAAGTGTTGGTGTTTTCTTACCACACAGTAGCTGCTAATAAGGTATTTGATTGCCTGCATTTCAGTAGCAGATAGATAATTGGTTGGTATGGTTAGTAGCCTATGTTAGTTTTTTTTAAATTTTCTTGACATATATGTATTTTTTTATTTTGTTCTACTCTTATTACTAGACTAGCCTACTCCTATTTACATATCATAGGCTTGTACGTAGCTGTACATAGGTGTGTGGTGTGTCATGTACATTGTACAGTGAAAATTAGTATGTCATTGGAACAAGTGACAACTTTGATTATGATAGTAAGATAGTCAAACATTTACAAGTATTTAGAAACTGGAAACATCTAAAATATATTCCAAGATGAATCCACATACTTAGGTAGGGCTATTCTATTTCCAACTACAATGTACATGACTTTAAAATATTGGTATCAAACTTTCTGGAACTTACTGATTAATATTCATGTAGCACTGCTGTGAAAATACCTTTGCCATTTTTCAGCTTAACCATAATGGATCTGGTTTGTATACAGGTAACAGGTAGCATCTTCATCTCTGAGTTGATATCACACACCTTGTAACTTCTACCTTTCCCTTAATAGAATGCTTTAAATGTTCTAATATAGAGGGGGTGTAATGACGTCACGAGGCAACTTTCGGTGGCCATATTGGATTACATACAGAAGGCTTGCACCTGTCTACATTGTGTTTATTTACCTATTTGTTGGTTTATTTGTCACTGTTTTGAGCAGTTTGGCATCAGAAGTTGTTGTTAAAGTGCTGAAAGTAAACACATTGGATGTAAACTGCCCAGAACAGCTCAGAACACAAGGAAAACAATGTTACTGCATTAGCATACATTCACAACAGGGCTATGCAAGGGTGCTCGTAATCCAAGATGGCTGATTGCTGACCTCTGATCTGACCACTGAGTGATGATGTCACATGCACTCCCTCTATATTGTCACTGACTGCTGTCCTGGATAATCATAACTGTATCCCTTGTATTATAATACACATGCTAATAATATTTTTAGCCGACATGGGGCATGGCTTATTTAAGCCGTGTTTACACGGGGAATTGTGAAACGTTCTAGACAAAGCAATTTATATGAAGCGTTTTAGGGGTGCGTTTACACGGACAGAGTTTGAAAGTGTGTTGGCGACCGGGAACCAGCAGCCTTAGGTCCGCCTGTAGCCGGCAAGCACTGCTATTGGTTTACTTTACACTCGTCGATTCGACGCCGATGAAGCTGCTACGTTAATATCGCTTCGAATTTAAGGTTAATTTAATTAAATTTCATTATTTGAGGATGTAATTCTGTTAAATATGATTGCATTTAATAGATTTCGGCCTAATCGGGCCCTAACACTGCCGGGCACCAGCAATTAGTTACTGCCTTTCCTGTAGCCTGCAAGCAGTACTATTTTATACTATCGCCGCCCGGGAACCAGCTGAATCGCTTCAAATAAACCACCTCCCGAGGTGGTATAGATGAACCGTTTCATATGAAGCGATTCAGCCCTAAAACGCCACAGAGTCCCGTCTACACGGGAAATGTGAGTCGATCTAGGCAAGTCGTTTCATATGAAACGTTTTAAATCGCCCGTGTAAACAGGGCTTTAGTTCATAGAGTTATGATTTTTTGTGTGTGGCAGTAAGTAATTACTATAACTTATCGGCCATAATTATAGTTAGGCTATAGAGTGCCTTTTAGGCAGTGGCTATTCGTATGCATGGGGCCGTATGAATAGTACGGCGGTAGTCACATGACTACATTTCACCACAACAACAAACAAAACAGTACACCACTGATCCGGCCGCACCTTGAGTATGGCAACACGGCTTGGACACCGAATTCAAGAAGGACATGTCAATGCTACCAGCTACTACCGAAGGGCCAGGGGAGACATAATAGAAGCATTCAAACACGTCACTGAAGATATCGTGATGCTAAACTGAAGCTGCCAGAAAACTAGAGGTCATCGATACAAGCGAAGAAGGAAAGAGCAATAAAACCTGTCAGACAGCTATTCTTCAGTAACAGGATAGTAAATCCTGGAACGCATTGCCTGAACATGTCATAGAAGCGCCTTCCGTCAACGCCTTCAAAGGCAGACTGGAAACATTGGAGGGGGCTGCAATATTGCACACATCCGGTACTCGATGCATTTAATCCTAGTAAATCAAATTTTGACATGCATCGACCTGATACAGGCTATAAGCCTAACAAAATCAGAAGCGGATGAGTATGAGTATGAGTATTTCATTTGATCCAATTCATCATAAGATGAAATAGTGTTTACAGCTAACCCTAACCCTAGACAGAGAGCTTGTATATAGATGAGAGGGACAACTCCCGCGAAAATCGGTAACACAGGCTACAGTGGCGCTCCTGGCGGTTATTGTTGAACAAGCTTTGAGTTTGACGGTATGTGCAGTGCAAAACATTAGTTTTATTCAAAATTAATAGAAATGCAGAAGCCTAACCTTATCAATTTAATATAATCCTTTTGGTAAACATGTTTTCTATATGTGTTCCAAGCGGTTTGTGTCTAGGTCATGTGGTTTTAGAGATATTTCACCTTTTCTGTATGAAGATTGCTCACCGCCATTGACAATGCCTTGAGTTTGCCGTACATGTAGTGCAAAACGTGTATTTTATTCAAAATTAATAGAAATACAGAACCCTAGCCATATGAATTTAATATAGTCTCATCGTTAAATATGTTTTCTATATGTGTTCCAAACAGTTTGTTTCTATGTGGTGTAGTTTTAGAGATATTTCACTTTTTCTGTATGAAGATTGCACAAGACCATTGACAATGCCTTGAGTCCCGTACGAATACTCGGAATAGCCATAAATTGCTACAAATTATAAGGATTATAATTTGTTTTAAAAATAAACAAAAGTAGGGTAGTCAGTATCAATATAGACTACTAAAATGCATATTGCAAATCAAGTTAAATATCTGGTTAAACTTACCACTAGAAACATTTGTAAATCGACAGCTTTTACAGTTTGTGACACAACGAAGTTTTTACTTGGATGATTGTTGTAGCTTGAGCGTGGAATGACGTCACACTCAGTCCATCCGTTCTCTCGATCATTGAAAGTTCTGCACTGACCATTACGTTCTTCCATTTATTTAATTCATGTAAAATATAGTAAACATACATTATGATTTATGCAAGATCTAAAATGCTTCTTTAATACTTCGATTAGGAACCTGGGTCTTAGCGGGATTATTTAATTGGACCTGTTTCAGCACCTTGGATACCAAAGCGAGTGCACAAAAGCTGAGTTAAGCAGACGATTTGCTGTAGCTGGTTCTTGGCATGTGGTACTAGTGAAGGTAGATAAGTATACCACTGGTACCAGCAAGTGACCCGAATGGTCTCCGGTTATAGATTTGTGGCATGACTGCACGCTTACAGACAAATAAGCAAGTAGTTTGAATGTTTGCCAATTACAATGACGCCAGAACCGTATCTGTGGTAGGCTTGTCACTGTGACTGTACTGTGGATAGGAGGTCATCTTTGATTTAGTCTACTCTTGACTGAGGCTAAAGCTGACCCCTCACCCTCACCCTGTCTCTGACCTCAGACTCAGAAGATTCACCCCGCACTACTCAGTCCACTGAGGCTCAGTGGACTGAGTAGTACGGGGTGAATCTTTTATCTAGTCTAGCTATAACTGGCTGGTAACATCCAGTACGGGGTGAATCCTTTAGCCAGTTTACTGTTTAGGCTTTATCAAAGTCCGACTTTGTTTTTAACCTTGGCCTTGCCGTGACAATATCATTTTCAAATTTGTGTTATCCATTATTCGTTCGAATTGGATGGTATGCATGCTGAATCAGGAGAGTAAGCTGACAATGATATTAAGTAGGCCGAGACAGTATTACTGAGTTACTCTTACCTTAAAGGGACCAGATATAGGTTGCTGAGACACTACCCGTACTCCGACAAATGCTCTCCAAGCATATGTTTGCACCATGTGGGGTGAAAGTGCTGACATTGGTTGCTTCTGTTGTGTTTTATTTAGTCCAGCAGCACTGACACTTTTAGACAACCATATAGAGAAAAGAATGTTAGAAATTGCAATCTAAAATGATAAATATGAAGTTCAAATGTTTATTTATCATAACCAGCTACTTTTGTGTGAAAAATTGATTCAATCATGTAGATTAATAGACTTTAAAAGTTGAATTGAGAGCTTTCTGTGGCTGCCATCTTGGTGGTTGCCATGGCTTCCCCTGTGTGTGGGGAACCCCTCTAGGTCATGTGATGAGGGAATCCCACCTATGATGTCATTCATACATCACAGACCTCAACTCTCCTCCCACATGTTCAGTGGCATGAACTGAACAAACTAAGCAAAGGTATGTTTGGAGAGCTTTTGATGCTGGATTCGTTTGTATCTGGGTGAGGTATAGCTGGTGACTTTAACACACCCGTTTGAAGAGTATCCACTTGTTTTAGGTTTGTTTGTTGTTTTACGTCCTAGCAACATCTAAGGTCATATCGGGTACTGACTTGTGACAGTGTGCACTCATTGCGACTTTATAGTGCTGCCCCACTGGGAAATCAGGTCGCCAGTACCATGACCCGATATATCACTCAGTCACATTATCCTGACACTGAGCTAACCAGTCCTTGCCCTATCCTATTAGTATTAATGCCAAGCAACAGGCTAGGAAGCAACAAGTATCAATTTTTAAGTCATTGGTTTGACTCGACCAGGGTTCGAACCCACGATTCCACTTGTTTTAGGTAGATCACAACCACCAGATTAAATATTCTAGTGGTTAATTGGACAGTAACTGGGAGACTATGCTGGATCCTGTCAGCGACGTTGTCAACTCTATGTAATCCCGAGGTGGTGTGTTGTGTATGTTGATCCCAAGTTGTGAAAAGAAGTCAATATGGCTAACAAGCTCATAGCCTTGGTCTGATCAGGAGATCGTATGACCATCTTGATAATGAATCAATGAAAGCCCTGTACACCTCTCTTGTTAGCCTGCATCTTGAATACGGAAACACAGCTTGGTGTCCGGTATTCAAGAAGAATAATGATTTGTTGGAGAACGCCCAACGTTGAACAACAAAATTAGCCCTTGCATTGAAGGATCTGTCATAAGCCGTGTTCACACGGGCAATGTAAATCGATTCGTAGAAATCGACTTGCCTAGTTCGGGTTACATTTCACGTGTGAACGGGCGGCTGAGTCGGATTAGGGCTGAATCGATTCCTGTGATCCGGATACTGTAAACCACTTGTCGAGGTAGTTTACGTGAATCGATTTCTGTGAACCGATTTATTTTGCCCGTGTGGACGCACTGAGGCGGATTAAGGACGTCACACGCATGCGCAGTCGAGACCTTAGTTTGTTGACTTTCCGGTTGATCAAAAGCGCATATTATATAATTTAGTCTATGAAACCGCTAGCTGTGCACAGATATTTTTTTCATCATTTATTTTTAGGGTTTCACTGCCCAGCAGAAGTTTTGACCCTTCCAAACCAATACGCTTCAGTCTATACATATCTAGGTCGAACCCACACTCTCTCGTGGCGACGTCGACTAACCGAAACTGGCGCTGGTTAGTATCGACTTGCTCATGCGCTGATATCGATTTCCGGCCCAAGTACTGCCCGTGTGAACGGGCGTCTAAATCGATTTATATAATTCGCCTTGTCTAAATCGATTTAAACTTTTCCCGTGTGAACACGGCTATAGACAGAATTGCTGCTTATATTATATAGACATACAAGCACATATCTGGAATGTATGCAGGAGATTCTGTGTACATATCAAACAAGATGAATCATTCAGTAGGGGGGTCAGGTCAAACCTAGGGAGGTCCAGTCTGTAAACTAACCAAACCAGAATCAAATGGGCATGAGTGTGTATGTGACAGCAGCATGGATCAGTGGGTTAGTTAGATCAAATATTCACCCACCCCCACTCCAGAGTAAGGTGAATGACATCCCTGTTTAAATCCGAGCAAAAACGGTTTTGGTATGAACATACTGACCATGTGGATATCTTGGTTCCGCTCTGTAGTGTTGATTTATATTAGCATAGATCAGAGTACTTATTCATGTATCAAAGCACCTGGGGATTAATGGGTTAGTATGGCGGCCCATAAGTGTAGCATATATCATGACAATATTCAGTTCAGCCATGTGTTATGCATTTTCAGTCATATAAATAAGCAGCATGTTTCACTTGCCCATGGAACAAGTCTGCTGTTAATTTTACTTGTCCACCTGATTTTCTACTTTTCCATAGTTGTTACCTTTATCTCAGTTAACGTCCATCGTCATGGGGATAAAACTACACAAAGAAAACAAAAACATGTAATAAATAATGTAAATTACATTTGAATGAGTTCACAGTGGCATAGTTCATTACTTCATACCGAGTCACTGATCAAAATTACTTCACACGGAGTTTGAGCCCAAAGTTGTCACTTGTCAAGCCATCTTTTGCTTGTCCGGACGCGGACAAGCCTTATTTCGAATGCTGGCTTTTGCTATCTCCGCCGTTAATTTTGTTTATTGATTTAATTGATTAAAACGCTATTCGTGATATGAACTACCTTAATATCTGTATTATATTTAAAGATTTGGAAATGCAGTTGAGGATATTCTGTCGACTGCTGCTTGTCGCGTGTCCAAATAAGACACAACTGAAGGATCATGCCTTCTTAAAAAGGACCACGAATTACACACATCTGTATTCTTGGGGTCATCATCGGCCATACAGTGTTGTGACTAGCAGAGGAACTGAGGTGAACGTGCTCACTGGCAAACAGGACCGGCATAATGGCATACACGTTAAACTCGCTGATTTGGATGCAAGTATATCGTTAGAGGAATTTGGACAGCGATTGGAAGGTGAACAATTTTGCTCATGATTAAATAATTCATGTACATATTATGTCGTAGTAACTAGCTGTGTGGCATGTACACACTGTACTTGTTCATGTTGATTAAAATCATTGTTTTGTGTGAATCTTTGAAACACTTGAGACGAATAATTTGGGTTCAAAGCCTGGACAGTTTTTGAATTTCCAGAATTATCCTGGAATGTCAATATAAGTTATATGGGAACTTGTATCATCTATGTGAGGCTGTAGCATTCCTTGTGCTAGTGACCATCTTTTAGAAGTGTAGTAATCTGCTCTGACCTCGCAGGCAAGGAGCCACATAGACAGGTCGGCGTGGATAGGATGATTGCATCAGGGAGCCTAGGTAGTGTAATCGTTAGCACGCTAGCCAGGGAATGGCAAGAAGTGTGGGTTCGAATTCTGCTCTAGGCACAATATTTTCTATTGTCATCACCCCCATGACAGAAGCAAGTTCTGGCAAGCTTTATCTTTCGTTCCTGCAACTATTAGTCCGATGGTTTTGAGCTTCTGCAATTTTCCTGAGGTAAATATATTAAATTGATTACTATAGTCTGCGTTACTTCAGTTTGAAGTCATTTATATTTTAAATGGCTAAGTTTGGAGATATTTGAAGTGGAAACATGTGAAAATACTTTTGGCAAGCACGACAAAACTCTGACACCAAACGGTTCTGCAGTAACAGGCTCTATTAAATTAACTCAGTATTACAGGTGCAAAAATGCTTAATAAGTGCAGCGATATATAAGTTAGAGATGTAGAATCAAATCTAGATAATTGTTTTGGTTTTGAAAATTTGACACCTCATCGGACTATGCAGCTTTATATAATCGGAGTGCTGTTACTGTTAGGAGCCTTACTGTAGTTCCAACCTACCATGCTGACTAAACGGGATGGCTGAATGAGTTGGACGTCTGCCTGCCCATTTTAGTAGATCGTGGAATTCGAACACATGGGTTCGAACACTGGTCGAGTGAAACCAATAACGTAAAAATTGATACTTGTCGCTTCCTAGCCAGGCGCTCAGCATTATTAGGATAGAGCAAGGACTGGTTGGCTCAGTCTCAGGATAATGTGACTGAGTGGAATATTGGGTCATGTTGCTGGTGGCCTGATTTCCCAGTGGGGCAGCACTGTAAAGTTCCCATGAGTGCGCACTGTCACAAGTCAGTGCCTGTCCTGATATGATCTTAGATGTTGCCAGGACATAAAACTCCAACAACCAACCAACCTGCCATGTTACACTTCAGTTTCAGTGCGCGCCTGGCGGGCAACTGGCAATGGCGCTGCCTGGCTGTGGGTGCCGATTGAGCGCAGCGCCCTCATACCGGAAGCAGTGCGGCATGGCTTCCGGTTCCACCACGCGGAGGGCGATTTTGCCGCTCTTTGCTGCTGGCTGCAGGAGCCCCATCAGAACAAGATCCCGCCATTTGCCTCCCACCAAGTGGGCGTTGCGGGTATGTAGGCCTATTTTATGGAGGATAGCTTTCCGTATATTTTATATATAACGGGTCATGTATACAGAGGCATCTTTTAAGCAGAAAGACATTATGAAACCTATACATCTGTCACCTGTGTGAGACCATGTATGTATATGCGGCTGTAGCATATCCCCACTTGAGAATATTAACTGACATCCCAGGTATTGAAGGACCTGTCATATACTGAGAGACTGGGTCAAAGCATGCAATGGAACTGTTATGATTTGTCTTGCATGCAAAATTGAAGACAGTCGTTGCAGGGGTCCCATCTCATACTATTTATCTTTCTCTCTCATTTCTGTATTTTTGCCATTTGTCTATGTACAAATTTATTTGCGATATTTCAAATTTAATTAATTAATTTGAATGGTATATTAAGGTTTTATATTATTTATCTATTTATCTTAATTTGGGATAGTCTTAATATTGCATTCGATATATCCCAGAGGATATGTACGTAGGTATTATGTATAAATACAAAAAAACCAAAAAAGCTCTACGATACATCATTTTCTAACTGATCAGAGAAAGACAACATTCACTTTTAAGCATCGCAAGCTGACAATAGCCAAATTCTTGCAGCAGTCACTTCTCAGACCAAGCTTGATGCGCATGATATAAATCTCAACCAAATATTGTTCTGGTTAGGTAGAGGAAGACTTAAGCTTTCTGATGATATAATTTTCAAAACGATCCTGATCAATTTTCAAGGAGGATTAATGTCTTAATGTTTTCACTCCTTCAGTTCAATCAAATTTCCCACTCAGAAACACTCATGCTTGATATGCTAATGAAGCCTAGATTCTTCTCTATCTTTTATTGGTGGTTATTTTTAGCTCAGGTCAATGTACTCACCAAGCCATCAAGTTTAGGGAAGGGAGTAGCTCAGACTGGATGAAAACAAAATCGGCGAGCATGCTCAGAGCTGCCGATGGTACCCGCCAACAAGTGTCCATTGACTGTGATTTATTTCATAATGATAATTAAAAATCAGACAGCCTAAAAGACAAAAGAACAAGCTTTAATTTGATATAATTTTGTATTTCAAACCAAGCAGAATTAGTGGAGATTCAAGCCTTTTTAAAACGGTTAAAATAGGTCAAATTTCGCGCTGCGGACACCGTATACGCCCACTTTGGAGTACCTAGTATAAATAATATAAATAATAAAAAGAATTGAAAGTGGAGGATTTGATTATTGCTTTGGTATATATTACATGCATGTGGTTTTTCTTTGCGGATTCGTGAATTTTCACATTTAAGTATATTTTTAAGCCATCCAAAGGAATTATGTAATATATTCATATCCATTCTGGGAGTGTTACTAAGGTAGGACTTATTCATATATACGCTGGGATTAAATTAGAAAATAGCTTTTAAAAGTCTTAAGAAAACTTCAAATAAGACTCAAATTCAAACAATGACAACACCTTGAAATGGTTTCGCTTGTAGGGTGCGTTGTACGAGAAGACACCCGTGAAATACTGATGGTTCAAGACAACAACAGATCGGTAAGTTTCTGCAAAGCTCGATCTACAAGTGCCCTTAACATTGGTTCTGCTATGTTGAAAATGTGTCATGCTAAGTACCCTATCCACCCATAATATTATTTCCGCTATGTTGGAAATTTGCTACGCTAAGTACACTATCCACACGTAATATTTGCTCTGTTGGAAATTTGCCAGGCTAAGTACACTGATCTACTTAGCACCTGTAAATTAATTATATTTATAACTTTGGATATTGCCTATGACAGACATGCATGTGTGTGTTATCCTTCTAAATTTATAGTACACGCTTTGGAAGTTTCCTGGAGGACTCGCGGAGATTGCAGAAGATATATGCAAGTATTCCTTTATTACCCTTACATCCAGACTGTATGTTAGAGCCTCATGCTATGTCACCTCTATTACAGTAGTTGTGCCATTGAATAAAGAACTCAATGCACAGGTACTTATAATACACGTACTGTGTCAAACACCTCCCCCTTAATTATAATAGTTCAATACTTATTTAATTGAAACTATAATAATTCAATTGTTAAGTTCAAAGAAATGTACTACTTACTGTCATATACTTTGGTCACGGCTGCAAGATCAGTGATTTGGCACTGAGGAAAGACTATTTGCAGACGAATAAAACTATATTACAATGTTGTTTTTTTTTGCATTGTTTAATAAACAGAGCTACATTTGGTCCATTTGTACAATGCGATGAACCTTTCCCAGTGTCGTATTTTCAGCGCCCGGTCATTCTCAGCGGCCCGTCGTGGTCAAAAGACCCGTGGCATCGCCGGCTACAAGCTCAGCTGGTGCCCGGCAGTGTTAGGGACCGATTACGCCGAAATCTATTGAATGCGATCATATTTAACAGAATTACATACTCAAATAATGAAATTTAATTAAACTAACCTTAAATTCCAAGCGATATTAACGTAGCAGCTCGATCAGCGTCGAATCGCCGAGTGTAAACAAAACAAATAGCAGTGCTCGCGGCAACGTTCGAAAATCCGCGCATGCGCAGAAGCCACGACAGGCCACTGAGAATGACCGGGCGCTGAGAATACGACACCGGTGTCGAATACTACAGTTATGTCCCATTGTGGGAGTTTCAAGCCCGTGGCACACTGGATGATTGGCAACATCTAAGATCATATGAGGACAGGTACCGACTTGTGACAGTGTGCACTCATAGCGACTTTATAGTGTTGTCCCACTGGGAGACCAGGCTACCAGCACCATGACCTGATATCCCACTCTGTCGCATTATCCTGACACTGAGCCAACTAGTCATTGCCCTATCCTAATAATGCCGAGCACCCAGCTAGGAAGTGACAAGTATCAATTGTTTGACTCGGCCAGGGTTTGAACCTCACGATCTACCAAAATGGGAGACGGACGCTCAACTCATTTGGCCCTCCCGCCTGGTAGGACACTGGATGAAGCATAGAGAAGGTTGATGAATATTCCACAGGCACGAGGAATTCAAAGGGTGATAGGGCATGTATTCTCATTCTCGGTTGACGCGTAATTATTATTATACTCTTCATCTTCAGCGGCCACAGCGGAGAGAGAGGTGTATGAAGAGACTGGAATCAAAGCAGGTACGGTAAATGGAATAGACTTCTCTTGTAGATAATACATAGTGAGCTTCTAATTCACATTAGTTATTACCACTGAAACCAGCAAGCGGGTTGATGGTGGAAATCTATAACACCCTTTCCACAGCTGTTACTCACAACCCTAGTTATTCCATCACAGCCAGAGAGGTCGCCGACCATTCTCATAAGTTGGCGACCCGGTTTTCTTTTTTCTCTCGCAGTGGTCACAAGCCCTAGTGTGACTGGGGCTTTATGTGCATACTCTCCCCCCCCCCCCCCATTTATTTTGTTTATTATTCTTTACCGCAGTGTTATTCTTCTTCCAGACTTCCAGGGGATCATTAGCTTCCGTCAGGTACACGATATTCAGAATGCGTTCGGGCGGTCCGACCTCTTCTTCCTGTGCCACCTCAAGCCCCGCACCCTGGAGCTGAACCCGGACTATGAGAACGAGATTGCCAAGTGCCAGTGGATGGCAGTGCAAGAGATCCTAGATAATCCTCATACCACCATGTTCACACACAATGTCTGCCATTTGGTAAACTGGGGACTTGATCGCGGATTTAGAGATGTTCACTTTGGACAGAGGCGCATTAAAACGCCATTCGCCAAAGCTGCATTTAATATGTATTATCCTGCCATTATTGATGAGGTTACAAAGGATTCTCAAAGGTGAGGGTAGCTGCTTATTGTGATTGGTAGAATTTGTATACATATTTAATTTGCTTCTAATTGTTTTGTACAATAATGCAGATACTTGCTTCTCACCCTTGTTATGGTTATCATTTAATGTCAAATAATTTATTGCTATGAATACGGCTCTCTAATTAAAAATTTGTTTAAACTGTCCCGTTTTAAGTAGGATATTTCATTTGAAGGAGAATCTGTAAGTGTGTGCAAATGTAAGATTTTCAGGTCTTTCTAACATATCTCTAATATTTCTTATTATCCTGGTATTGCCAGCTGGTTTTAAAAAATTATTCTTTTTATTATGAAGACATGTGCGATTTTTGGGGGTGATATATCTGTGTGATATCAATTTGTTAAAAGTTGCATCGCCGCACGGTTTTGAGTTTCCGACATTTAACAAATCTTTTTTTATAATTAAAAGATTTCTTTTTTTTTATATATAGATAATTAGTTGGATATATAGAATAAAGTCGAAATCAGTGATTTGGTTGAGAAAATCTGGTGCTTTCATCGGACTATACACTTTTAAGTATGCCAATATTTACTATACATTTGAGATGGAACATTTTGCTATAAGATTAACCAGCTGGATGGGGTGGGAGGAAACCTCCACCATAACCAATATGCTGGATTTGTCTTACTGTCATTAACCTATAATCTTACATCATGTATGATGGCTTTCTCTGCACTTATATGCATTCTTATAATATACATAAACAGACACTGATGTACAATGAGCTGTGCAGACAAAAGCTCACACCCGTAATGAAAAAGAGAGACAAAAGCTCACAACAATTAATTTGTTAAAATTATATATATATATAAATTTCATAGGTTTAATAAGCTGGACTTTAAAAAATGTTTTTCTTTGTTTTCCATTAAAACAAAGGATGAAAATTCACCCTTATTGCCAACTTTCAAAATGGCATAACTTTCTTCATGTTTGGCATAGAATCAAAATTTAAAGACCATTTTAATATTAATTCAGTTCTTTCCAATGGAATTGAACGCAGTGGCCGAATCGGTAGAGCGTAGGCTTCCTATGTGGAAGGTAGGGAGTTCGAATCCCGGGCGAGTTAAACCAATGACATACAAAATTGATACTTGTCACTACCGAGCCTGGTGCTCGGCATTATTAGGATATGGCAAGGACTGGTTAGCTCAATGTCAGTATGCGGTGACAGAGTGGGAGGTCGGTGGCCTGACCTCCCAATTGGGCATGACGATAGGTGTCACTAGAACCTAAAGCCCCAACAAACAAATCTTTCCAATGGTACCAGTTACAATACAATTATATGAATTACATTTTTTTAGTCATGTCCCTAATATGTGATTGAGGTGTGAAATCGTGTTAGACGAGAACTGACTGGAAACACCTCTGATTAACGCTTGTAGGATGTGAGCTTTTGTCTTGTGAGCTCATGTCATGGAACCATACAATGCGTGTCTTCCGAATTCTGCTGGTTTCCTCTGATTAATGCTGTGATTCAGTACGCCGGATCCCAATAAGTGTTACCCTCGTAATTATTGCTTTACAATTACATTATTGATTGTGAGGTGTGCGATATATAGTCATAAGGACAGTGGAATGCTCTCCAAGCATAGGCTCATTAAAGGAGCTAGGATAGTGTTAGGAGAGTACTGGATGAAACCTGACCTGGCATTTCCCTGACAATGCTAAGCCTGGGAGAATTTCCACATTTTCGCAGAAATTCACCCCATTCAGTGTAAGGGAAGCCCAACGTTACCTTCAAATGCTTTTGGACATTTTGTGGTGATATCAGGTGAAATTAGATTGTTTCTTTATTGGGGATTTTACGTTATAGATATATGTTAGAAACGACACAAATAGCATATTTACCAAAAAATCGAGATCTTTCATCCTTGATAATATGACTGGTGAATAGTAGGTAATGATGCCGGCAGCACAGTATTCAAGTTTAGCAGCATTAGAACGCCACGAGTGTGTGTCGTCACGATTGGTACCCGTCCTGAATTTTGCATAGTTATGGTCACTACACAAACTAAAAAATATTAATCACTGTCAATTTACTGACAATGATGTCAATAGTTTGGTTAAATTTGCAGTCTGATAGTTTTGAGTGAGAGATTTCAAGTTTTACATAATTAATTAAACAGGAAGTCATTTAGGGTAACAAAAAGCGGGTTTTGTCGTGTTCGATAACATCGGTTATACGTTTTCATATGCTCTTTAAAAAAAAAAAAAAAACGGTTTTAGACTTTTGTATGAGCAATAAAACTGAAGAACATAGCACAGATCCAAGGGTTCCTATGTGGTAATAACTGCATCATATTACGCTAGGATTATTCATGCCTGTGTGACTGGTACCACCTTTACTGTTACAACAATTGGATCTGTCTGGTATTACGCCCTCGCCTATTTATGTTACATAAAAACGAATTTTAAATAAAATCTTAGATACTGATGATGCATGTGTGATATAGGCATCTTACATATAATATTCTTAGCTTTTTTTCTCTTAAAAAAAAAACTTCTGGCGCTAAAGGAAAGCCTGAGGCACCTGAAAAATATATATGTCAGAGGCCGTGTACAGCCGGTTTGCCCAAGTCTGTCTTTTGTACTCAGCACGGAAAGATGACAAGAAATGTATGCTTCCACGTTTTATTCCACTATCTCTGCCCACTGTGACATGACAAGCCCCCTGACTAGCCATGTCACAGGTAATCTCTCAAGGTTAGGCGGGGGGGGGAGTGGGAGCTGCTAGCTAGACTGTCCACCCAGGGCCCCCACCCTCTGGCTAGCCTTCCGCCACCTATCGCAATAGCAGAGCAACAGAAGGCAGCTTAGTCATTGCCGCTATCATCTGGGCCGCATTCAGAGTTTGTCTCGGAGGCGACGGGCAAAAGCAGTTTGTTGTCTTGAAAATGGCCGCCCCCCCATAGGCGGCAGCCATTTGCAATGGAAAAGCTGCACTGTGATTGGGTGAAACCACTGAATGTGGCGGCCATTTTCGAGGCGCTTTTCATCTGCAGTCTGAAAAGGGAGCCGTCTCCGAGACGCACCCTGAACTGAAACAAGCCAAAAAGCATCGCCGAGGCAGACCCTGAACACGGCCCTGGTGGTGAGGCTCATATCTGGACTACTACATGTATATAGCCTGTGCGTGGCCCCTTAGGTAATATTGGGTTAATTATATTTTAACAGAAGATATGTGCTGTTGCTCCCTACACCAAAGGAATTCCTATTACTAAGTTGATTGATTGTTATTGATATATCTGTCTTGTTTTGCATGGCACAATAAAAGTACAACAGTCAAACTGGTGGTTCATGTTTATGTTATAAAGCGAGTAAAGATGCAAGTTTGTCCAAAAAGTTAAAGGGAGCTTTTAGTTTAAGTTGATGTCGAAATATACTAGTACGGTTGATGTTGTTTGCGCATAATCATGTAATTCAACAACCAATGGTTGATTGCGTCACGGAGGCTAGATATAGACTAATGGTTAGGACACTAGCCCCAGAATGGCAGAACTGCGGGTTCAAATCCCACTTGAGGTGCAATGTTTCCATTTGCAAAACCCACCTCTTGGATACATTATACCTTGTTAATAAAAACAACTAAAAGGTGAACTAGTCATGATAATTTAATATACAAAATATATATACAGGTTTCGTTTCATTTGATATAGAATAAGATTATGACTCATGGTATTAATGGAAATTCTAGTTCTCGATAAATCAACAATGCTTTCATTCTGGAATGCTTGATCAAATCAAACCCACTTAATCCACACCCCCACAATGAACAGGTTCAATCCCCAATCTGTACAGGCTTCAGGTAGCTTGGGTCCCCGCCTCGGTCACAGATCTTAGGTTTAGCATAAAGCATGACGTCATCAGGACCAGTGCACGTGTTTCTCCACGCGTGCGCTATTCTGTGGTGGAGCAGTCAAGGCATTAAGCCCATAAGTTCAATTTACTGTTATACTGTGCAATAACTATGTACTGGCATCTCACTTTGAGTGTTTTATTTGAATTATATATTTAGGAAATGTAAATATCAATCCAAAAATAGATGCCGGGATTGGTATATGTTATAAGCTTAATGCACAGATGGCCTATGGGATTAACGACTATGTGGACGCAGAGGTGCTGGTCCCTCCCTACATGTCTTCCATATATGGTCCGATGACGTCATGCTTTGTGCCAAGCCTAAAGACTTGTCTGTCGCTGGGAACCAAGCTAAGGCTTCAGGATGCCGTCGCCGTAGTTAAATTAACACACTACAACCACAATTTCAGTTTCAGCTCATGCATAGGTAAAACGCTATAACCAAAATGACACTACAATAAGCACCACAGTCAAGCATAGCTACCCACACAACGGTGTATTATACTCAACCATAATGCCACACATACATCAGACACCAACGAGCAAAGTCTAGCATTGTAAAAATCAATAATAAAAACTTGTATTATGAGGTGTGGCTTCCAGGCAGCACAGATTAACGGATGGGGCTGCACTGGAACTGTAAGGGGGAGGCATGTATGTATAGCACTGGGATTAATGAACGATAAGCCGCCAGTCCACGCAGTATTAGTGCAGAAACAACCAAGTACGGGGAAAGGCCACTACGGACAGGTAGGAACAGAACGGAGATTGCAGCGGGGATGCTCAGTACAGAGACGTTTTCTTCATTATCCGCAGGAATTCATGTTCATTGATTTCACCATCGCCATCCCGGTCAGCCTCGTCAATCATCTCCTACAAACCGCAAATAGAGATTAAAAACAAGCCCCCCGATAGTTAACTTATCTCTATCTTAAGGGTTTTTTGCGGGAGCGTATGGCGGCGTAAGCGCGTTACGTCATATACGTCGGCATACGCCGTATATGCTACTCATACGCCGCCAAATGCCGGCGTATGTGAAGCGTATGAGGCATACGCCGCCATACGCTTTCATAAATCCGTCCGTCCAAATTCTTTTGTGCATGCTAAAAAAAACTCGACCTATGAGGGCGTATGGCCCATACTGTCAAAAAATGTCACAGCACGCTCCCATACGCTCCTCGTAGGTTCCACATACGCTCAAAACCACCCGAAAGGTCACCAAATGTCATCATAGGCCGGCACGCGCAGGACCTACGTAGGTTTTCAATACGCTCCCGCCATACGCCGTAATGTGACAGGGCCTTTAGTGATAATAATATATAATAAAACCTCCCTAAATCGACCGACCATGGGACCGACTTTAAATGGGCATTTAGGGAGGTGATCGGTTTAGGGATTTTTTAAAACTCATTACAATGGTATTGTATAGGTGATCTTTTGGGATCCAAATAAAGTGATCGATATAGGGGGGTGATCGATCTGTGGAGGTGGTCGGTTAGAGAGGTTTTACTGTATTTAAAGTTGCATAGTCTGATGGTTTTGAGTTTCTGTCATTTTGAATTACTCTGTATAAAGCATTATGCGAATATAAGCATGCCACTACTCACAACTATACATATTGCCAATATTATTACCCAATCCCCCATCTAGGGGCCATCATTGCACACGCTGAAAATCCAACTTAATTCAACAATTTATATATTAAAATATTCTTTAGATGCTACAATTATTAAATAACAGTATTAATAAACTACTATACACAGTCTAGATAAAACTGGCATTCATGCCTCTAGGGTACTTACTTGCAGCTCTTCATCTGTGAGGTTTTCGCCAAGCTCCTTCGCCACACGCTTGAGGTTGTTGAAGGAGATCTTACCCGTCTCGTCATCGTCGAATAGTCGGAAAGCCTTCATAATCTCCTCCTTTGAATCCTTTTCACTCATTTTTACCGTCATCAGTGTGAGGAAGTCATTAAAGTCAACCGTTCCTGCGGAGATTAAGCACAATTTCGAGTTACTAATTGATTTAGGCGTGTTTCCCATCCTTTTTAAATTGGCATGTTGTCACTTCAAATATTTCCTAAGTTAGCGATTTAAATTTATCTCAATCTAAAGCAAAGTAGATACTAACGACCAATCCAATGTATTTATCTCAAGAAAATTTAAGAAATTCAAAACCATCGAACGATGCAACTAGAAAACTCACCAGTGCCATCCGTATCAATTTCTGATATCATTTTCTTGATTTCTTCCTTCTTTGGCTCGAAGCCAAGCGCTCTCATGGCGACTTTAAGTTCTTTCGCATCAATAGTTCCTGTTCCATCAGCATCAAAGAGGTCGAAAGCTTCTCTGATTTCTTGTTTCTGCTCTTCCGTTAACTCCGGCTTGGGACCAGACTTCTTCCGCTGGGCTCCACTGAGCGGGCCTTTCCTATATTGTGACTGGGAAAGGAAACAGGCGATGATGGAAATGTTGCAGCTTATCAGAAAATGAATACACAGGCTACATGGCAGTAAATTTACTATGAACGCTTTAGCCAATAAATAACATTTGCAACATTTGTATGTCAATATTCCATCTGACTATTACTGGTACTAGTACCAACAATTTAGTATGGCATGTATTAGTGCCAAAATGTATGAATCCTAATATTTTTCACAAGTTGTCTCTCACCTTTGCTTCTTGGAGCTATAGTCTGGTGTGAGTTATTTAGACGTTGCTTTAAAAAAAACTAAAAAACTTTGCACCAATATAGATTAGTACTGTGTCTACATTGGAACCACTAGCTCCAGTCAATCACTATTTGAAGCAGTTTTTGCTTTGACTTAAGCATAGTTGTTCTGTGGATCTTTTATATATTTATTAATCCACTAGTGATTTTCATGTGAATAGAACACTAGCCCGGAATGCAAAGAGACGTGGGTTCGAGTCCCGCTCTAGGCGCAATATTTCCCATTTCCATCCCCCCCACGACAATAACGATCATTAAATTTCTGCATCTACTCCCCATACCATGATAAGACGTTATAACCAGGAATTCTACATTAAACTGAATATAGCAGACATAATGTGGTGTTCAATAGTATAAGATGTGGAAAAAGAGGAACATAAAAAAATATATATAATCTCTACGAATATAAGGCATGCATGAATGTATTTGACTGACACTACAGAGATAGAACAATAACCTAGCCCTAGGAGCGGTTATAGGCAAAGATGTGCCTTCCCACTGTAACATCTATGTATAAGTATAATATAACAATATGCACTACAACACGACGACTGATACAAAGAGGCCTGGCAATTTTTTGATAATTTAGTTTGAATCTACCTACTGTGATCTAAGATGGGGCGGGGGGGGGGGGGGTTAGTTATTCACGCAGCACTGTCTCAAGCCAGGCCTAATCTAGTATTGCTACCTTGATACCAGGTGTACGAAATGTCTGCCTGTTGATATTTCGGTCTCTATTAAACTAGTATGGGTAGTGGGACTGTTTTATTTATAAATAGTAGTAAGTAGAGGGAAGTGTGGCAATGACCCCAATGTCAAAACAATTATAAACATTTATTTTATGGAGAATCACTGAATCATGAATGGGTTAAATCGTAACAATTTCATAAGTTTGGGAAAGTCAATTATATTCTGTCATAAACTGCTGCTACTCTCAATCTCAACTGAAGCTGTTTATAGTTGTGTTGTCAGGCATGTCGAGACAAACAACTTCATACATGTCGTAACTTGTCTCTAAACCTATCAATTCGTAAGTCAACTGGGCGATAATAGACGCTCAATTAGTTAATGTTTTCATACATATCATATGAATGACGGAGATTCATCTTGATATAGACAAATTATTCTAATTGTGTTAATGACGTGCAGAAAATGTTTACGCTTTCGCTTATCTTCATGTCAACAAAGCGCTAACTCATAATTGACTAAGTCTAAGATTGCGATATATCGTCATCGTGGGCCTGGAAGTGGAAGTGTAACAAGAAGAGCCCACTTGCCAACCGCGCGTCACTTATCAACATGTTTATTTCGTCAATGTATATAACTATAACAACTTTTCAAATGAAAAAGACCAGAACTCTTCATTCAAGCGCACATACTGGTACCATTTTCCGATTCAATTGATCAACAATTGTTTAAAATTAGAACACAGTCTTGTGGGTTTGCTTACCATGGTTGATGTTTGTTGTTGCTTGAGATGCCGCCAGAATATATGCCCGCTAGTTCCAGCACAAATGTTTCCTTTCCAAGGGGAAGATGTGATGAACTAATACGAGAATGGAAATTCCCCGGATACGCGTACTCTGGACTAAATAGCCTGGCACGACTCTGATTGGTCGAGGCAAAAGTCAATTTGCAGCGATGACGAGTGGGCAAGTATGTACAACTCTTGGAGGTTTCTTTCTAATATCTTTGTCATCAAACATTGTCCATTTTACCCAGTATGGTGAAGTAATATACACCGTTCTATTATATACTGAGTCCCGTTTCAACGATTTTAGTCTTAGTTTGTGCGTAATAGGAAAGAAATGAAGCTTTTACTGCGAGTTTGACGAGCAGACCAACTGCTGGTTCCCGACCGGTCTAGTTTGTGGCAGTGTGTACCAGCGAAGAGCTGATCACGCCATCGTGGGCCGACTAGCTGGCGGCTTTTCCCGCTTCAGGTTTGTACGAGATCGTGCCACTTATGGTCCGGGATCGGGGCTGCATACCACTCGAGCTGAGTGCTAGGAGCTTTGTATAGGCTACCACAAGCCTGCATCAAAGAAGAGGATAATAATATATAACACATGGTTTATATGTGATATATATAACATGATAAAACCCTTGAACATTTGAGTATTTATACACACAAGGAACTTAGGAAGTATAATAAATGTGTATTTGATTCTGAAACACTCGCCATACTATCATGCCATGTCCTAGATACGATATTCACCCCGTACTGCTGCAGTAGGGGTGCAAACCAACCCTATGTAAAAGCTGTCGAAAAAACGGGTCAATGAATTGAGAGCCTAATTTCACAATCTAAGAAGCAACATTTATTCTTTACATATGTCTTATTGATAGCCCGCTACCTTTGAGTTGAAAAATATAATATAAATATCTAGTTTAATAAGATTTAAAAGTGAAATCGACGGCGTTCTGTGCCGCCATCTTGTCTTTTTGCATCTCTCCCATTTCACCAACTCTGTGCCTATATGGGTAGCCATTTGATACTGGAGCCACAGTTTCTAGGTCATGTTCCATACTAAAGCTATTTTCGCCCGTATTTAGACAACGTTGTCATTCACCTGTGTACTACAATTACCGGGTGAATCTTTTATCTAGCCATGTCCTAGATAAAAGATTCACCCCATACTTGTAGCAGTAGTAGTATGGATGAACCACAACGTAGTCTAAATACGGGCGAAAATAGCTTTAGTGTGGAACATGAAGTGGAATGCCTAGCTCCAATTTCAAATGGACACTTATATATCAGCACTGAGTTGGTGAAATGGGAGAGAATGCAAAAAGACAAGATAGCGGTGATAGAATGCCGGTGATTTCTCTTTTAAAGTCTAATATGAATAAGCAATGCCAATGCTTAATGTCAGGACCGACACGCCCACATTAGTCGGAATTACGAAACTGTCTATAGAAATTGAATATAATATTACTATAAAGTCGCCATGAGTGCGCACTGTCACGAGTCGGTACACGTCCTGATATGACCTTAGTTGTTGCTAGGATGTAAAACAACAACAAACAAACATGTGCTGAAAGCGTCGTCGAGAGCCAAACAAATGCCTGTGGCCATTGAGTTTGCATTCTATGGAGTTCGCCACTACACGCAGTGCAAAACTGAATTAATAGAAATACAGAACAATTTCCCATAAACATGAAAGTTTGGAATTACAAACTAGTCTATTGACATATACATATAAATGCTCGGAGAATTATTGATTTATTATTATGCGATTCAACACGAGTATACAAATGGCGGCCGCCATAGGGCTGTTTCCGTTTGCTGGGTTTTGATGATTTCATTTTCCACCTCTTTGAGTATGAGTACGGGTATTGTTTATGTGTATAGTCCTTAGCCTCCCCCCTGGGTGAGTCGGTATTAAACTACATCTTTTATTATATTTTACAACTCCAAAGTAGTGGGGAAATATGAAGCCATATATATAAAGAATAAATCTTGCTTTTTAGATTGTGATTAGATTTTCATTTCCCCACTTTTTCGACAGCTTTTATATAAGGGTTAATCTTCACCCGTATACTGCAGTCCACGATGAATCCTTTATCTAACAATGTCCGTGTTTATGAAACACCATGCTGGAGGTCGTGGGATCAATCCCCGGCCTGGTCAGACCGAAGGACCAGGACAATTTATACTTGTCACTGTCTCTCCTGGCGTTCGGCATTATTAAGATATAGTTACTACTGGTCGGTTTAGTGTGACCGAGGAGGTTATCGGGTTATGGTGTCTTCGGCACGATATACCCAGTAAGGCAGCACTATAAAGTCACGAGTGTGCACTCGGTAGCTTTCCTGATGTGACCATAAATGTTTCTATAATATAAGCAACCGCTAAACAAATACAATTTATTAGGTAGGTAACAGGTGGTTGGTGGGGAAACACATAAGCACGAAGAGTGAGATGAACCTCGCTAGTTATATACATTATATATATATCATGTTTGGCATAATTTCGGTAGGTTAGTTAAAGTGCGTGTTCGGACTATGCTTCCCTTCTCATTTCCAAGTCGACTGGGCGCGGTGGCTGAATTGGTAGAGCACAGGACTCGCGTGCGGAAGATCAGGAGTTCGCGAGTTCGCTTTCCGGTCGAGTCAAACCAATGACGTAAAAATTTATACTTATTGCTTCCTAGCCTGGTGCTCGGCATCATTAGGATAGGGCAAGGAGTGATTAGCTCGGTGTCAGGATAATGTGACTGAGTGGGTTATCGGGTCATGGTGCCGGCGGCCTGATTTCCCAGTGCGGCAGCACTATAAAATCGCCATGAGTGCATACTGTCACAAGTCGGTACCCATCCTGATATGACCTTAGATGTTGCTAGGATGTAAAACAACAAACAAACATTCCCAAGTCTCTGTACTCGGTGAAACCTCAATTATACGTCAACAGTACTACGTGCGTAGCATATAATTATCATGACCATGGGTAGTTCTCTGAAACTGGGTACCACTTTTGTGACGTGGAATCCAAAAGTTAAAACATTTCAAACAATAGCAGAAAACATTCCAAATAATAACAGAATCCATAAATAATTTCACTTGTTGATTTTGATGTTATGGAAATTAAGGACTATGTTAAAATGTCCAGTGTAACATGGGAATTAAATACACATCCAGAACATCATTTTAACATACAGAACACATTCAAGCAACATTTATTGTATTACAGTTAAGCAAACAAAATTCTGTCTTACAAGAAAAAATTGAAACAAAGTTGAAAGAAAAGGTTTGTGTCAATATTGATGTAAATGTGTAAATTTTCATTGTTATCATAAAATTAGATAAACATACTCTGATACATTTTGTGGGATATATTAAATGCATATAGTTTTGCTGACTTGCTATTAAAAAAGAAGGCATTAATTATGTCCATCGTAACATGGATACCACATATGTGGTACATGTACCCAATTTCAGAGAACAACCCATATATAAACACACCTGCACACCCGTATACCCCACATGGAGTAATTAGATACCCTCAACCTTCCAACCCGATCCACACCCATGGGTTTGCTACTAGACCCATGTACATACATGCAAACGGATATTATTTGGTTACAAAGTGCAACTGACGAAGTGTGTGGTTCGATGGAATATCAGCTATCAACTAGGTGAAGGTCCACTGACATAGTCTGTGCGGGACAATAGACTAGATCAGTTCCGACTGCACATGCGCTGAAAACGGCGCTGGCAGCAAAGCAAAGGCGTAAAGCCATTGAGTTAGCTGCTAAGCGTAGGGCAAAACTTCTATTTCATTCAAAATTAATCAAAAAAATACATAACAATTTGGCACAAACATGGATGGATGGATGCAATATAATAATATAATGAATATGTGTAAGACACAACTCTCCATAATTAAGCATTTTGAGCTAAGACACATACAATTTCAGTCACTTTACAGGCTGATGTTTACATCACTATTGATTAGACAAGTAATTCTTGTTCAGAATATTTAAATGTCAAATGTGTGAACAAAAACTTGTTTCAAAGAAATATATAACCAATATCTGATTAACCCTACTCATTTTCTATTTCTACATATGTCATTAACCATAGGATATAAATAAAAACATGAATAAAATAAGTACAACTGACTCTGGCTATGGCTCTAACACTAGTCTGAGTGCCCAGATTTGTCTAAATCTAAATGCACATGGCAAAAGATGTGCATATTATATTGATGTAAATGCAATGATGGATAAAAGATTAATATCTTAATTTATTATATATATTTTTTAGTTAGTGTTCTATGTATCAAACAAGAGTTGAGAAATGCTGAAACTAGCACATTTCATAACTGCACCCAGTGTATTAGCATTTGCCATGTGCTTCTCGTGGGTTTGTTTTGCGTTGACGCATCCCACAATGCACCACGCCGCTGTAATGGCGATGTAGTCTATTGGCGCGCTTTGTTAATTGCAAGCTACCCACGACAGCCCGGGGCGGGGGAGGGTCTCTTCCTCTCCTCGCATCAAACGTAATGCTTCGCATTACGACCAATTGCAAGCTACCCAGAGTAAATTGTGTGTGTGAGGGGGGGGGGGGGGGGATACTCTCATTACATATTCACAGGATAGAGAACTGAAAGTGATAGGCCATCATATTACATTCACCGGACGCGGTTGCCGAATCAGTAGAGCGCATGCTTCCCATGCAATAGGTCGGGAGTTCGAAACCCGGCCGAGTCAAACCAATGAATTACAAAATTGATAGTTGTTGCTACCTAGCCTGGCTACTGCATTACTAGGATAGGACAAGGACTGGTTAGTTCAGTATCAGGATAATGTGACTGAGTGGGAAATTAGGTCACGGTGCTGACGGCCTGGTCTCCTAGTGGTGCAACACTATAAAGTCACCATGAGTGCGCACTGTCACAAGTTTGTACCCAGTGTCAGCACCTCTTGCCAATAGACTGCAGGATCAGGGATGTCATGTATGCACTGTCTCTAAAGACCCTGAAGCTGTTGTCCTTTGAGGTACCCCCTCTCATACTCCTCCCCGCCCACCCGACACACACACATGTGCCTATGGCAACCAGGCATTATATCCACTCATTCTGCTACAAAAGATTTGGGATTATTTTTCTGTTTTTTAAGCATGACCGGTATTCTTGTTCTAGTTCTATTACCTGTAATATGAAGGATATTATGAAATAAGTTGTTTTTGGGGAGGTTTCAGTCGCATTGGTGCGCTGAAGGCTGCAAATCTGCAGCACTGAATGGGCACCACTGAAAGCAGTCCCATGTGGTCAGGAGTTGGCTTCCGATGGGTAGTGATCAGAGGAATTGGGGGGGTAGGGGGGAGGAAGGAAAAAGGTAGCCTAATGCGAGGTACACACCTACCGTTTACGACTCGCGCACTAAAACTCGCGACCCGACTCGAGCCGCTTAAAACTGAAAACGGGCCGATTCATTTTTCGAATCGCGAATCGCAATCGGTAGGTGTGCTAGGGGAGTGCACACCTCAAGACTTTTGGGCAATTTTAGATCGAATACGGTAGGTGGGTGCGGAAAAACGGTAGGTGTGGTGTGTACCTAGCATAAGGAGCCCAACCAGTCCTCTGAGAGGGCCGGGGGAGGCTGGGTGGTTGGTGTAGTTTTACGCCCCAGTAAGACCCTAGGCCATACCAGGACGTGCACCGACTTGTGACAGCACGCACTCATGGTGACTTTATAGTGCTGCCTCACTGGGAAATCAGGCCACCAGCACCATGACCTGATGACCCACACAGACACATTATCCTGACACTGTGCGCCCAGTCCCTGTCCTAATCTCATAACGCCAAGCGCCGAGCAGCAACAGGTACCTATTTTATAAGTCATTGGTTTGACTCGACCACGATCCAAACTTCAGTCCCTCCAGATTCACTGGTGTTCACAGTAAGTCCGGCCACGGCCTGAGGAAGAAGTGAAGTGAGGATGGGATTAGTTAGGCAGTGGGTGGGGTTACCTGTTAGTTGTTAGTGAAATGAAATAAGGACTCAGTGTTCATTTATGGTTCTTTTGTGTTTTTATTGGGGGGGAGGGCGAAAGGTTTGAGAAATTAAAAATAGGTTTTCCAGGCCATTGGAAGTACTTGGAAATTACCCGTTTTGGTAAGGTTATCACTGCTGAAGGTTTGCTTATTTCATGCATCATATTCCATTCCTTCTTCTTTTTCTTTTATCCCAAAGTAATCGATAACACTTTTCTTTTCTAAAAGACTCAACAATATATATCTACAGAACAAAATAGGTTTATAAAAAAACCTGGAATATAATGGTTATTTGCTCTGGAAAAGTATTTGGGAAATGATCGCTGTAAAGTTTAATGTAGAGGGAAGTTGTGGAGTTATGTTCAGACAAATGTGTACGAAACCCTGGGACTTACTGTATGGATATTCTCTGTTAATAGTTAGTGCCACTTGATCGAAAATGGCCACACACAAACAGTAGATTATGCCAATCCTAATCACACACGCGCGCGCACCCACCCACGAACATTCAACTCCACTCACACGCATATATATGTAATATGATGTAGCCACACAGTGACAGTTGAGTAGCGACAGTGAGTAATCTTTACACGGTCCAACCAAAGCGGGACTATGATAATACGGCACGCAAGGGCTTACCAGTGGAAACTAACCAAAGTAAGTGGAGTTTGAGGGTTCTTTATCACGACCTGAATCTAACAAGTACCAGCCAGTCAGGTGCTTTGCGGATTGTGTGTTGATGTGTTTAAATATAGTTGCATTAGTATATGTTCCCGGTAACTCTGTCATCGCCAGTACCCTGCCACGTGCGAACATTTCTTTTTTCTTTTTAATTTTCTAATGTGTGAACTGGTTTTTTCTTTTTTGACTGTTTCTGCTGTGACAGGACCACTGCTATGTCAGGACAGCATTGGTCTGGATGCAGAATAGTTGTCCTTTGAAGACGGCACTACTGTGTTGGTTTGTGTTGCGTGCGTGTTTAGTGATTCTTTTTCTTTCTTTTTGAACCTCTGTTTATTATGTGGTATAAACAATATGCTGAACGCACATATCTCTTTAAACCAGGAGTTGTCCTTCATCTGTGCCCAGGTAAAACTCGCGAAAATAAATTGATATCATATATATTCTATACAGGTGTATACAGTATAACCCCGTTAAACCAAACTTGAAGGGACCCTAGAAATTTGTTTGGATTAACCGATCATTGGTTTAACCGAGCTTTGGCTTCGACTTTGACTTGGCGGGGAGGGAGTTGGGGGGTGGGAGATTGGGGATGGGTGGGAAATCGGGTGGGTGGGAGTTGGAGAGTGTGAGATGGGAGTTGGGTGGGAAATGGGGGTGGCGTGGGGTTTGGAGGTGGAGGTGCGTGGAAGATAGGGGCGCGTGGGAGATGGTGGTGGGGTGGGTGGGAGATGGTGGCGGTGGGAGATGGTGATGGTGGTGGGGGAGGGGGGTGGATGGGAGGGGTCTCAAATGACCTTATAACCACATGAAAGTTTGGTTTAACCATACCGGAAGTGGCCTGCAATCCGAAATTTTGTTTGGATTAACCGATAATTTGGATTAACCTACTTTGGTTTAACCAACTTTTTTTATATGATAAATGGTAGTATTTTGCCGGCCCGCCGAAAAAAGTTTGGATTAACCGAACGTTTGGTTTAACCGAGTTTGGTTTAACCGAGTTTGGTTTAACAGGGTTATACTGTACTATGCATATATATATATTAATATACATGTATATAATATAAATTATATACATATACACAGATGTATGTATTAATAGATCAGTCCGTATGTACACAGGTATGTAATACATTTGAACAGTAATATTGAAATGATTTAAGCAGCTCTAACATTGTTATCAGTCTTATGCATTATGTCAACTATACAGGTGTCACTCATGGTGCTAGTATAATCAATTATGATAAGTTCATACTATCGATTGTCCTGATATGACCTTAGATGTTGTCAGTATGTAAAACCTTAACAACAAACATCATACTATCTCTCTCTCCCTCTTTCTTTTACTCATACACACACGCGTCTTTGGATATTAAAGTTATGACATAATATTTATCCACATGAGAAAACTGAATATGTACTACAAAATGATATTAATATATACACACAAATGGTCTTTACTAGCTACACATAGAAACCTTTGTTTAAATCAATGTATTATGTGATGGTCATTGCAAGAAGAAGAAAAGAAAGAGTATATAGCCATTCAGAAAATGGTTATGGTTCTAAAAAAAGTAATATGATTATAATACAACAGCGTCATGCATATGACCTCATTCCTTCATCAGTCTGCATAATATTGACATAGTGAGTAGAGTTCCCCTCCCTACCGGCTGTTCACACTGATCAATAGTCTATACCAGACGGGATGGCCGAATGAGTTGAGCGTCCGCCTCCTGTTTTGAGAGATTGGGGCATCCGAACCCATGGATTCGAATCCTGGTCGAGTCAAACCGATGACTTAAAAATTGATACTTGTCGCTTCCTAGCCAGGCGCTTTACATTATTAGGATAGGGCAAGGACTGGTTGGCTCGGTGTCAGGGTAATGTGACGGAGTCGGATATCGGGTCATGGTGCTGAAGGCCTGGTCTCCCAGTGGGACAGCACTATAAAATCGCCACGGGTGTCACAAGTCAGTACCCGTCCTGATATTACCTTAGATGTTGCTAGGATGTAAAACAACAACAAACAAACATCAATAGTCTAATAGTGCACATACTCGTCACACCGCCGTCTAGAAGGGGACCACTAAATACGCCAGTTCTGGTATAGCAAAGTTGGTTAGTTGTTAGAGTTTTACGTCCTGGCAACATCTATTCTAAGGTTATATCAGGCATGTGATTTCTCCGGTTTTAACCGGATTTCCGTTTTTTTTCCTGGCCGGTGTGGCGGTTTCAGCGTATTCCCGTGCTCAGCCGTGTCACGTTGCTTCTGCGCATGCGTGGATTTCGCATCAACTCGGATCACCCGAGACACTTATTGGCGCATGCGCACATCCTACAAACTCGGGTCGAATAATCGAATACGCTTTTTTTTTTTTTTTTAATAACCGATAAGAAATACAGCAAAATAGGATTTAAAGTATTTTATGATGGCCTAGTTTACCTATATTTCCATTTAATTAATCTAAGTTATTCTTTTTTTGCACACGGCACGTGTATTTGTCGACTCCACTCGCCGTGTTCTATTTGAAATTCTGACGACTGGGATGACCCGAGTCGCCCGGGTAGTGTTAATCGATTACGGCCATGTTTATTAGATTCTGACGCATGCGCAGAAGCGAGGTACACGTCTGAGCACGGGTACACGCTGAAACCGCCACACCGGAATTCCGGGTTTTTTTTAATTCCGTTTTTTCCCCTGGCCGCCGAAACACCTCTGAAATACACTATTTGCATCCCTCTCACGACTCAGTGGGATGCTGTGTGTGCCCACGATAACCTTTAAAAAAAAAATCAGTTTTTTTTTCTGCACCCAATTACATGCCGGATCAGGACGGGTACCGACTTGTGACAGTGCGCACTCACGGCTCAGTGCTGCCCCACTGGGAAATCAGGCCGCTGGTGCCATGGTCCAATATACCACTCAGTCACATTATCCTGACACTGAGCCGAGCCATCCTTGCCATATTCTAGTAATGCAGAGCGCCAGACTAGGAAATGACACATATCAATTTTATAAGTCATTTGGAATAGGAAAGTAGGTCCACTTAAGTCTATCTGCCAAGCCACTAGTGAAGTTATGTAAAGCAAACTATTTAGAGCTACCAGCCACGTCACTGTAGGCAAAGAACAAGCCATTCAGAAATGTGCACGGCTTCAGTCATGGGTACACCTGATACCAGCTTCACAAGAAGTGTGATTCTACAAGCACTGGTTCACTCGGAAATCTTATGATATGCATGTAAAGACAGCATGTGTGAGAAGCAAGCGAAAGCAAATTTGGGCAGTTAGAATGAAAAATAAGGCCGTGTAATAGGCAAAATAGATCGGAATTCCTGCAACCGCAAACACTACTTTGCTTTAGGCCTAGCTCATGGTCCTGAAAAAGAATTTGAAAATGGAGGTTTACAGTACTGGGAAGTTATGGAGTTATGTTCAGCTAAAAGTATAGGAATACTGGATAGGGCTGAGTATGAAACGCCATTTTTACGGCAAGTCATACTAACTCATAGCTCAAGGCAGAGGTCAGGAATTAGGATTCACTGAACAGGAGGAGACTTTTTAATTAAGTCATTGTATATGTAATACAGTGAAACCCCGTTATAACGCACCCCGATTTAACGCAAATTCTGATATAACGCAATGATTCATTGGACATAGAATTCCTTAATTCGAAGTTAATTCAGTAAACTGAACCCCAATTTAGCGCGACCCTGCTGTATTCAGGAAGTATTTTATGGACCCCAAACGATCGCATTACAGCAGCTATATAATCACTGCTTATCTGTCTTAATATTAATATGACTTCATAAACAATCGTCCTTGACCTTGCAGGGTAAGACGTGTTGCGTTGTTGGCGGATGTGGCTTCCTGGGACGCCACCTGGTGGAGACACTGCTAGACAGAGGCTATGCTGTGAATGTCTTTGACATCCGGTCTACATTCGAAGATGAACGCGCCTCGTTCTTTATTGGCGACTTATGTGACCCCGCGGTGAGTTAGGTGTTTCTCACAAATTCTCACAAGAACTTTTATACATATATATATGTTATCTTTTGTCATTTAACAGGGTCCAGCCAAAGTTGTAGAACTCTGAGCAGTCATTGCTTGTCTTGTCTTGGCTGGTTGGCTTTTGGAGTTTTATGTCCTGGCAACATCTAAGGTCATATCAGGATGGGTACCGGCTTGTGACAGTGCACACTCATGGCGACTTTATAGTGCCGCCCCACTGGGAGACCAGACCACCAGCACTACGACCTGATATCCCACTCAGTCACATTATCCTGACACTGAGCCGACCAGTTCTTGCCCTCTCGTAATAATGCTGAGCGCCTGGTTAGGAAGCGACAAGTATAAATTGTTAAGACATTGGTTTGACTCGACCAGGGTTCGAACCCGTGGGTTCGAATCCCACGATCTACCAAAACGGGAGACTGATGCTCAACTAATTCTGCCATCCCATCTGGTTCTTGTCCTGTCTTCCTATTCTATACAGTAATACTAATTATATATGAGAGGTATAGTTAAAGTACATCACATTCACTATTACTCAAAGTAGGTTTTGTTATACCTTCCTTGCGGACCCTAAGTGCAGTGAACTGCTTTTTTATAATCCTCTTCTATAATTAGTGATACATGAGTTATGACTGAATTATGAGCCTAATACTTATTAATACTAGTCACCGCTTGACAATTGACATTAACTAACTCATAAAGAATAGATAGTTCGAGATAATAATTTTATATTAGAAATCATGATTATTGTGAGTATGTAAAGTTGTGTTTGGAATGACACTTCCCCATTTAAGGAAATAACTCCTCGAGAATACTACTTTCAAGATACATACAAACTATGAATAATTATTTATATATTAGTGATCATGATTATTGTGAGTATGTAGAGTTGTATTTGGAATGATATTGCCCATTTAAAGCTGTGGGTGATATTGACACTTACATAAGAATAGATTCAGCGGAATTCATTTTTGAGCAAAGAATGAATAACAAAATTAAAAGATTGTAATTAAATAAATAGAAATACACTGATAATTCAATAAAACTCAGGCAGTGTCTCATCAAACCTAAAAATATTTGCGGATGACACAAAGGTCTTTCGAGCAATAAAAGACGTAAGAGATAAAAATCTCTTACAAGAGGATATTCTGAAACTCTCACAATGGTCTGAGAAATGGCAATTGCCCTTCAATGAAAATAAGTGCAAAATTATTCATTACGGGAAAAATAATCCTCATTACGCCTATATTATGCAGAACACTGTCCTGCAACAAGATAGCTATGAAAAGGACTTGGGTGTAACCTTCGACTCCCAACTCTCCTTTCAGAAACACATGAGGACTATCATCTCAAATGCTAACCAGAGAGTAGGAATAATTAAAAGAACCTTCCATTGCCTCAACAAGAACAATTTTCTCATTCTATTTAAGTCTCTTGTTAAGCCAATTTTGGAATACTGTCCACAAATTTGGAGCCCAATTTTTCGGAAAGATATTCTGGAGATCGAAAAGGTTCAGAGACGTGCAACGAAACTAGTTGCAGTTATAAAGGACTTACCCTATGAACAAAGGCTCAGGAAATTGAAACTTCCTACTCTTTCCTACAGACGGAAAAGAAGTGACATAATTGAAGTATTTAAAATTATGAAAGGTTTTGATAAAATAGATATGAACCAATTTTTCACCTTGAATAAAAGAGAAGGCAGCCGGGGCCATACTCTCAAACTAGTAAAAACCCAGAGCCGTTTCAAAATTAAGGCAACACAGTTTCTCAAACAGGATCATAAATATATGGAATAGTCTCCCACAAAATGTTATAGATGCCGGCTCAATAAATTCATTCAAGAACCGATTAGAAAAAGCATGGGCTGATGATACAGGGAAATTTGACCACTTATTCACCACATGCTACTAATTTATTCCTTGTGTTGCTAAATACTTGCACTCAAGCAAAAATGAGAGACAAATAAGTGTTCACACTTCCTGTCTACCAATCACTATTCAATAAAACTCTTAGAAGGTATACATGCTAGGCATGATATACCCAGGAGGTAAACTTTAAACTTAAAACCAAAAAATAATGACTACTAACACAACAAGGTGAAGGCGGTCAGGAGAAATAACTATAGGTAACCAAACAACTAACCAATTGTAGAACTAACAAACTCACTGAGGGTAGCGAGATGTGGGAGAATGCTTACAGAGAAAGAATGCATGTACTAGATATCTAGCTATAAAACAACTGAAAGTAACAAAACAAGGGGAACCACGAGACTATTACTGATTAGCAGTGAAAACAAGTCATTATACTTAACCGTTATGGGCAGCATAAATGCACTACCACCAAAAAAAACCTATTAAATATGTTTGATAAACTCCCCCTTTGGTGTTTTCAGGACCTGATGCCGGCATTGAAGGGTTGCTACGTCGTGTTCCACTGTGCGACACCGTCCCCTCTCAGTCAGAACAAGGCTCTCTTCTATCAAGTCAACTATGACGGCACCATGACGCTCATAGCGACGTGCAAGAAGGCCGGCGTCAAGGTAGCGTGACGTCACTAGGCTTAATTAAACCTAACGGAAGTAGCCAGGTCAACTGGAAGCGTACGCACACTAGTACTCACTCACACAGACACACACAAACTCGCTCACCACACAGGCACAAACACACTCACACCATACAAACTCAGTTACACCACACAGAATGTAGTCACACCACACACACATACAAACACATACTCACTCACCACATACACAATGTACTCACACCACACACACAGACAAACACATACTCACTCACCACACACATAATGTACTCACACCACACACACAGACAAACACATACTCACTCACCACACACATAATGTACTCACACTACACATACAGACAAACACATACTCACTCACCGCACACACAATGTACTCACACCACACATACAGACAAACACCTACTCACTCACCACACACACAATGTACTCACACCACACACACAAGCACATACATACTTACTCACACCGGACAGATATACAAAAGACATGTATGCACCACATACTCACTCACACACAGCGCACACAGACTTATTTGCTACTGCATCAGATGGAATACTAAGTCAATTTAATAGAACAAGTTACTTCTGAAGAAAATTATGTCCATATGACGCGCATGCCAAAATTAATTTAAGATCCTTTCATTTCAAATGTCCCCAAGGTTACCCATTTATAATCAGTTACTTCAAAGGTAGATTATAACGAACTACATAATAATATATTTATATAAAAGTTTAACAGAAAGCCAAACCTATGGGACTATGCAGCGTTAAGCTTCAGTTGACAAACCTAATGTAACCATGGTTACGTTGTTCTCAGCGCCTGGTGCTGACCAGCTCTGCCAGTGTGGTTTACTCTGGGGCAGACATCGTGAACGGGGACGAGACCCTACCCTACGCTGCCCGCCCCATGGACTATTACACAGAGACCAAGATACTGCAAGAAAAGGTGAGACCAGGAGCCCTTCAAATCAGGGCTGGATTAACAGCGTCCCTACGGGGCCTGGGAAGTCTTGAACTTCATTTGCCCGATTTTGAGGCATTGAAAAGCGTTGAATTTAACCTATTTTGGGTAATTAGTCTTGAAAAGCCTTAAATTCCATTAAACTGTCCTCACTGATCTAAATTAGTCCGAAATCGCCATTCGGCATACGATAATCCTACATGCGGTAGGGCGAGTGGGTAGGGCGCCCGCTTCCCGTATGCGAAGTGTTGGGGATGATTTCCCGGCCGAGTCAAACCCAAAGACATAAAATGGACTATTTTCAGTGAAAAGAAAAGGGAGTTTGTGGGGGAGTATTGTAATAGTAGTAGTAGCATTGTTAGTAGTAGTAGTAGTAGCATTGTTAGTAGTAGTAGCAGTAGCAGCAGCATCAGCAGTAGTAGTAGCAGCAGTAGTAGTAGTAGTAGTAGCAGTAGCAGTAGTCGGAGTAGTAGTAGTAGTAATAGCAGCAGCAGCAGCCTTAGTAGTAGCGTATTGTGTGAATGCTGGATATTAATTTAAACATGAATTTCGTTTTTGAATTCATGTAATTTTATTAGTCAAATAATACATTTTGTCAGCACTGGAGCATAGGTCTTCCAGTCGTAAAAATAGATGGGTCTGTTACATTACAGGGGATACTTAACTTCCGGTATTCGGCAAATGAAGTAAGAAATAATGGTAAATTGCATACAGTTGTATTGGATAATAAATCAAATACATTGAGTAACGTTGCATAGTCCGATGAAGGCATCAAATTTTCAAAAGCAAAACATTTACCTAGATTTGAACCTACATACCCAACTTAGATACTGGTGCACTTATTAAGCATTCAATGCTGTCTAGAAGGGAATACTGAGTCAATTTAATAGAAGCTGTTACTGCTGAAGCCTATCGAGTCAGAATTTTGACAAGCACGCTAAATTAAAACAATGTAACCTCAAACTCAAAGCAAGGTAGGTAACGATCAACATGATATATTTATCTCAGAAAACTCAAAACATCGAACTGTGCAACTTTAATATGTGTTGTATAACTACAAACTCTGTGTTCTCTGTGGCAGAATGGTTAGAGTGTATGACTTTTTTCGAAATCGGACTCCTAATCTGAAGGTCAGTGGTTCGATTCCCTGTGCCCCCACGACTGCCAATTTGTATTTCCACCGCTGTGTATAACTTACAGCGTCATCAAAGGCCGGTTGCTCTCATACCATGTCTATGTGGTATCGGAGGTTAAAAATCCCTTGGGTCAGTAAAAGTGTAGGCTCGGGCTTTCTATCGACAAACTGTCTAATGGTGAAAACAAGTCTATTGAGACTTATCCATGATAGGCAGTATAAATCTTCAAGGAAACTAACTAAACTAAACTAAACTAACTAGAAAATTCAGTGGGTATAATAAACAATTCTATGTTATCCTGTGAAAGGAATGTACAGTGTGTTTCAATACATAGTAAGATATGATGGTTACACAGAATGGTAAGTAAAAGGGCAGTAGTGTATGTTCTGTTAAGGATAGTTGTGCATTGCACTTCAGGCTACCTTACCTGTCTGTGATATGGTAAGTGTTTTGACTGGACGCAGTGGCCCAATCGGTAGAGCGCAGACTTCCCGTGCGGAAGATCGGCAGTTCGATTCCTGTCGGAGTCAAACCCATGGCATACAAAATCTATACTGCTACTTATTGCTACCTAACCTGGCGCTTGGCATTACTAGGATAGGGCAACGACTGGTTAGCTCAGTATCAGGGTGATTGGGATATACGGTCAGGGTGCCGACGGACTGATCTCCCAGTGGGGAAGCACATTAAAGTCGCCATGAGTACCAATCCTGATATGAGCATAGATCTTGCTAGAACATAAAACCCCAACAAACAACAACAACTGGTGAGTTCTTTGCTTGTTGCAGCTGGTGTTGGAAGCCAACAGCCCAGAGTTCCAGACAATCGCCATCAGGCCCCATGGCATCTTCGGACCACGTGACCCTCACCTGTTGCCCACGACCATTCGCACTGCGCGCGCAGGCAAGATGAAGTTCATCATTGGGTGAGCACGCTGATAGTAGCAGTCAGCATTTTTGGCCTTTTCCGTGGAGCATGCGCAGTGAGCTTCTATTCACAACATTAGTTTCCCCCCCGCTGCCACCAGAGGGTGGGTTGGTGGTGGAAATCCCCTATAAGACCTTTGCTAATAACCAATTTCATATGACGTCAGCACATGTATTTAGGTCAGTGCGCGTGCTGCTTGGCTGCAGGACAACATCCGGTCACACTGCAAACTCAATGGCTATGAGCAATCTTCATAGAGAAAAGGTGAAATACCTCTAAAACCACACCACCTAGCCACAAACCGATTGGAAGACATAGAAAACATATTCAAAGAAGAGATTATATTAAATTTATATGGTTAGGGCTCTGCATTTCGATTAATTTTGAATAAAATTGACGTGTTGCACTGCGTGTATCGGCAAACTCAATGCATTGTCAATGGCCGTGAGCAATGTTCATACAGAAAAAGTTAAATATCTCTAAAACCACACCACCTAGAAACAAACTGATTGAATACACATAGAAAACATGTTTAACAAAAAGATAATCTTAAATTAATGAGGTTAGGGTTCTGGATTTCTATTAATTTTGAATAAAACTGAAGTTTTGCACTGCGCGTATCAGCAAACTCAATGCATTGTCAATGGCGGTGAGCAATCTTCATACAGAAAAAGTTAAATATATCTAAAACCACAACACCTAGAAACAAACTGATTGGAATACACATAGAAAACATGTTTATCAAAAAGATTATATTAAATTGATACAGTTAGGGTTCTGGATTTCTATTAATTTTGAATAAAACTGACGTTTTGCACTGCACGTACGGCAAACTCAATGCATTGTCAATGGCAGTGAGCAATCTTCATACAGAAAAAGTTAAATATCTCTAAACCCACACCACCTAGAAACAAACTGCTTGGAACACATATAGAAAACATATTCAACGAATAGATTATATTAAATTTATATCGTTAGGATTCTGGATTTCTATTAATTTTGAATAAAATAAACGTTTTGCACTGCGCGTACTGGCAAACTCAGTGGCAGTGTGCGTTCGTTCTGCAGCCAAGCTGCGCGCACATACACGATGTTTACAAACATTGAAAGGGGTCTATGGAGCAAACTTCACAGTGAGCTTATGTCTACAACATTACTTCTCGCCATTGTCATCAGAGGGCGGGTTGGAGATGGAGAAATCCCTTGTAAGATCTTAGTTCTTGCTACTGTCACCAGAGGGCCGGTGTGGTGGTTTCAGCGGGTTCCCGTGCTCAGAGGTGTCCCTCGCTTCTGCGCTGCTTCTGCGCATGCGCGGATTTCGCATCAACGGGCCGTAATCGATTAACACGACCCGGGCGACTCGGGTCATCCGAGTCGTCAGAAATTCAAATAGAACACGGCGAGTGGAGTCGACAAATACACGTGCCATGTGCATAAAAAGAATAACTTAGATTAATTAAATGGAAATATAGGTAAACTGGGCCATCATAAAATACTTTAAATCCTATTTTGCTGTATTTTTATCGGTTAATAAAAAAAAATAAAAAAAGATTGTCCACCCGAGCGCGGAGAAGCGTATTCGATTATTCGACCCGAGTTTGTAGGATATGCGCATGCGCCAATAAGTGGCTCAGGTGACCCGAGTTGATGCGAAATCCGCGCATGCGCAGAAGCAGCGCAGAAGTGAGGGACACCTCTGAGCACGGGAACCCGCTGAAACCACCACACCGGTTAGTGGTAGAGAAAGACCTTTGGGACAAAGCTTGTTCTACACTCAACATTAGTTTTTGCCGCCACCGCAGAGGGGAGGTTGGTGGTGGAAATCCTCTCATCTAAAACTAAAATACTGTTCCTACAGAGCCTGCAACACACTATAATATAAACCACCTCTATACACCATTAGTTCTCCCCACTGCCATCAGAGGGCGGGTTGGTAGAATCCCGTTATATATACCCTCAACACCAGGTGTCGCCTGAACCAGACTTCGCCAAGTCAATACTCGTTCTGATATGAAGTTTAATGTTGCTAGGACGTGAAACACCGATAAATCGAACCTATGATACCTTCCTTCAACTTTATGGGGTGTTTTTTCCCCTCTCAAATATATTTTATTTCAATACAAGAGAAGGTCATCCGAAGACAACACTATTTCAAATCGTGTTTACAAACATTATCTGAATAGCAGGAATAAATTAGCCTTAGATATAGGTTATAGTTGTTATATTTGTTATTCTATTATCACTTATGCTATCTTTTCGGCCTCGATTAAATCAAATGGCATTACCTCTTAAGCCCGATGCACACTGATGACAATCTCCACCTGGTCCCCCTGTAGGGACGGGAAGAACCTGGTGGACTTCACGTACGTGGAGAATGTGGCTCACGGTCACGTGGTCGGGGCCGAGAGTCTGCAACCGGACACCAAGTCGGCCGGAAAGGTACACACCGGTCCAATATCATCAGTCAGAGCTCTGAGACAGTTGGGCACATTGTCGCAATGACTAGGTTTATTTGTGATGTTTTGGCCTGTGTATAGGCCTGTGTATGTATGTATGTATGTATGTATGTATGTATGTATGTATGTGTAGGCCTGTGTATGTATATATGTATATATGTATATAAGGGAGCAAACCTTAACAGAAAACCATGCTTCCGTGGCAGCATTAGGGGCGGTGATGAATGGAACTCCCAACCTCTCCCGACCAGCCACTGCAGGGAGAAATAGTTTGCGCCTGTCTTGACGTGCTCTTGCCGGTGTGAGACCTCTATTTGCTCCCCAAGAGAGTGATGCTAGTAACTTGCAAAAGCCAGCAGCACTTCAACACTTTGCAAGCAGCTTTAATGAAGTGCACAACCGCACAAAATAGCAGCACTTAGGAAATAAAAGCAGTCTTTGTCGCATTGCGACCGACAGCATGATGATGTATGTATACATGTGTGTATGGATTGGTCTCGCTACATAGCATATGGTACACTGTTACAGCCTAGGTTTACTTATTTCAGAAAGCCCACCATTCATGGACAGCGTAAGTTGTTCAACTTACACATACTGCCTATAAGTTTCCACCATGTCTCCCTATTTCCGCCATCCCTTTCCTACCAACTATACCGATTCCCACCATCCCTTTCCTGAATACAGGGGAGACAACTGTGTCTGTGTGTGTATATAATCTATAATTTCATCCCTCCATATATCAGGTTGATTGATATATAATCAGCTTTATTTAATATATAATATAAGTTTGAAATAACTTATTTTAAAGGGTTGACTTTGGAGATATTTTAAATGAAAACATGCAGTTTTATTTGAGCGTGCACGCTGAAATGTTTGATATAGTTTGTCCTTTTTCCGAGTGTAGCAGCACATGCACATAAAATTGCAATAAATGCTTAATAAATGAATCGTTATATGAAAAGTTGACTAGGTGGGATCAAATATAGGTTAAGTGTTTTCATTTTGAAAATGTGATGCTTTCATCGGATTCTGCAGCCTTAAAGTTTTATTGAATGTTATTTAAATCAAATTCGATTAAATGGTCTTGTTTTTAAACCATCTGAACAGTTTGCCTTTATTCTTCTTTTTTTTCCCTTCTTTTAACCCCCACCTCCCAGGCTTACAACATCACCAACGATGACCCGATCTTCTTCTGGGCGTTTCTCGGCCGGCTGCTGACGGGGCTCGGGTACGCCGCCCCCCGCTGGCACCTGCCCTACATCATGGTCTACGTCATGGCCATCGTGCTGCGTCTCATCGTCCTACTTCTCAGCCCCTTCAAGGACGTCCGTGTCACTTTCACCCCGATGACGGTGGCGCTGGCCGGGACGCACCACTTCTACAGCTGCGAGGCCGCCAAGAGGGACTTGGGATACAAGCCGCTGGTGACACTCGATAAAGCCATAGTGCAGACCTTGGCAAGCTTCCCACATCTAAAGAATGCAGCTAAATGAAGGTCCACAAACGCATGTTTCTTCTCGTCTGTTACACCACAGACACAATGTGCAGATTACTTATTACTTTTGAAAAAAACCACAATCAAAACACCTTTTGAACTGGACGCTGCATATCTATCTCCCTATCAAGTAATAAGAGAGACAAATCCTCCAGTGTAACTGACACTGGTCTATATCCGGTGGAGGCGAGGAAGGCCACAGGTGGCGCCACTGGTAGTGTTGGGTCTTATGGAGTATAACAATAATAATAATTCCCTTATACTTGTATAATGCGCTATGCATCACATATATTTTTGAGTCAATGTTTACCGTTGCTTGTGAAGACTTCTAATGTATGTCCTATACTCAATATTCTTTTTTTTTTAAAGAGTGTTTTGAGAGAAATGTTGTCATCAGATTTTGTCCGTGTGTATCAGCGGGATCAATTATATGAAGATTTTGACATGTCTCAAATCTAATTATATTTGTGTATATTTTCTTTAATCGATGGCTCCTCATTTTGTCACTTCCTTATAAGAACTGCCGTCGGCCCTTACACTGTGAGAAGGGTTATTTGCAGGACGGTTTTACAAATGTTCTGCTGACTGCAGTGACAGTATTATATATGGTAATACGTGTCTTCCCAGGCAATGTCTATTGATTCCTAATTAGGGCCTGGAGCTGGGACCGGGTGTGTTTAAGCATCCGGAGGTGGGGGTGAATGTTCCTCCCAGCTCTCATTTACTATAGGGCTTATACTTTATATTCACTTTCAATTATAAACACATGGTGTCTGATGACCAAACTTATTAGGGTTCTTGCCCTTGCTTTGTATTTCAATTGGGTCACAGTGCAATTCTGCTAACAACTATTCTACATTCAGAAGAGTACCATTTCCTGTATGCATGTGTAGCAGTGTGGAATGTAGCAGTATCCTTAATCCCCGTCACCCCAGTCTAGCATGGTTAGTAGTCTGACTAGTGATTGTGGACAACGTTGGTACCTCGGAGCTTAGTGAGGGGACGGGGTTTATGGTACATGCAGTATCACCTACATACAAAACATCACTGGTTAAGATGGCGTCTGTCCCTCTATTATGTGGCGTTCTCTGTGGCGGAGTGGTTAGAGTGTCTGACTTTTTTCTAGGTCAGACTCCTAATCTGAGGGTCGGCGGTTCGATTCCCCATGCCCCCAGCTCTTTGGATTTCCACCGCTGTGTATAACTTACAGCATCATCAAAGGCCGGTTGCTCTCATACCATGTCTATGTGGTGTGGGAGGTCAAAAATCCCTTGGGTCGGTAAAAGTGTAGGCTCAGGCTTTCTATCGACCAGCAGTGGAGAGGGGAAGACCAGTTGTCTGTGACTGGGATTTCCCGTGCTTGGGACAACTAATGTACCAAAAAAAATGAGAGACAAATAAGTGTTCACACTTCCTGTCTACCAGTCGCTAATGCTAATCGCTAATACACCACCGATCCTGAAAGGCCATTTTCAGTGCCATATAAGGTGGTCAATGGTTCTCTCCTAATGGTACTCATACTGCTTTACTGGTAATGCTTTCAATTTAGGTAAGTTGAGACAACAACAAAAAACATAAATGGAGAAGAAAGTAGTTCCTGTCTTCTTTCAATTAAAAATATGCAATCCAAAATAAATTATTTCAGATTTGGTGTTTCCAACTAATAATAAACATAATATTAGGGTGGTTTGATTAGCATCGTCTTTCCACCATTAAGGTTACAGGATCTGTCGTGGATTGATATCAAACTAAATTTGGCTGTTCCACGGCCTTGTTTAGTATACTTAAACAATTGGCTGTATCTAGCAGTCTATGTCAAATCTAATGGATGTTTTTAAAAAACGGGTTCCGATGATATGGTTCTTTATGTAATTCTATGTCGACATACAAAATAGTATACATGAATGTGTACCAGTTTCATAGTGAGACGAATAGCAAGCAGTAAAGTTGTCTTCCATATCAGTTGAAAATGAATGTTACGGGAACTGGTTGTACAAAGGGACCAGCAGTGGAATGTAGTACGTAGTCAGCGTTCGTTAACCACAGCCATTATCTAACCTAGATCAAATCTGGGATTTATTACCACGTATTTAGGCTTAATAGTTATAATCTACTCTACTTGGAAGCAACTTTTATTTGTTAAGGTTAATTTGAGAGATATTTGAGGTGATCAATTAATTTAGGTATACATGTTGATGCTGGCCAATGTATTTTCCTGTATGTAATGGTCAAACCCAATTATTGAAAGAGTAGAGGAGTTACTTTCCTTATAGAACTGGTATTCTTACAATTTGGAGGGATAGATACGAAAAGATTATAGCCTAATGTGACATTAAAAAAATGCCAACATATTAATTCAAAAAATGTTTTTTTAAATGAATGAATTTGTGACATGGAAAATGTGGTCTTTTCTACAGCCTATTAGACATTTATTTTGCAGAGTATTACATGTTAGTCTATGAACTAATAAAAGGACACTCTCACTTGAAATAGATCTCTATCATGCCTGCATATCTTTGTATCTTTTTCTAATATTCCATGTTGATTAAACTGGTTCTGGAGGTAACTATGGTGTCCCTGCTTGTTATGTCAGGGAATATGCTATTCTGGGAATACTAGAGCTTCAGTCAGAAAACACTTGATACTGTTGCATATGTAAGCCTATTTTATAATACCATAACTAATAATAGCATTTTTCTACAAGGCTGTATGGAAATAATTGAAGTTGAAGTCCCCTATCTTTGTTGGTGTCCCCTTCAATTTTGTTACATCCACAACCCAAAATTGGGAAGAACATAACTTCCCTATAAAGATTTTTTTATAGTGCAGTTGTATACTTAAGGTTTCATAGCATAAAGAGTAATTGTTTCATGCATTAAATATTCTAAAATAATTGTTATTTATGAATCATGTTACATTCACCTTTGAGGCTGGCTAGTCAATTAATTATTATTCTGACAAGATGGTAACCTAAACTATCTTTTCCTTCACATTACTAGTATACATAATGTACAAGAGTTGGCTACTCAGCGAAAAGAATAGAGAAATACACAATATTCATTTATTACCCTAATGTGACACTTTGGCCCCATTTACCATGAAACGACCCATACATGTTTAATAAGGGCCCCCCGTATCTAGGTTTGATATCTAAGTTCAAATCTATGTAAGCTTTTGGGGTGTCGTAAATTGAAGCTTTCATTAGATCATACAACTTTAATCTAGTAAATTCCACATGAATATATTAATTCGTAATTATATTATAGCTACATGTATATATTAAACTACCACATATGAAATGATTAATTACTAATTATATTATAACTACATGTATAGATTAAACTACAACTATATATAACAACGACATTTCGTATTAGTATCTACATTTATTTGTAAACATTCGAGGAAATAGATACCGTCAAAGCGAAATATAAAACAAAAAGAATGGTAAAGAATCCCTATATGGGCTTAACATGAGGGAAAAAGTAACTATTGCAACTGCAGCCTGTTAGAATAAAGACGATATATCATATATTCATATTCTTATTTAAAATTGGCGCTTTTGGACTTATATTATTTCTAGAGGCCTGCCATGTTCGTTTCATTGTGAATATTATAAAGGAGTTTCGACAATTAGGACATATAATGCTACAACTAAGTTAGTTTTTTTCTTCTCTGGATCAACATAGCACAATTAACACCACCATATTTACCGGGGAAAGGAGCACCCATCTATTTAAGTACATTTAACCATAAAGTAAAATAAAAAGTAAGGTTCTTTAGCAGATAAATCAGTCTTGTACTACATTGTGTAATAAAACCACAATATACCATATTCTGACCCCAGCGGCAACTTGCTTATTACTTTGTGAGTAATGCTGAGCTCAAATAATCAAGTACGATACTCCCATGTGTGTGTATATGTGCGTCATGATTTGAACAAATGTTACTAGTTAATCTTAAATAAAAAATCGACACTATTTCCAATAAATATTGACTATATTGTTTATTTATACTATTTCCCAAAGAATATATTTTAAAACCCTAGTTTCCCTTCTTTACTAATCGTATGATACACGCACATATTATATATATATATAAATGACATAATTATAAATATATACACACATGCAAAACCCTTCCGCATTACAGAAATAACGTGATAGGGGAAATTAGCAAAGTGGTTGCAGTACGCGTGCAATAAAGAATTAATCGTGGAAGTTGTTTCCAGAAAACAAACATTCCAATTTGACACAGAAATGAATTAGTACCACATGGTTGGAGAAGGTGCTGCAACTAATCACCATGGTACTAATGTACCGTGGTACACAGATCGACTGACTACTTTTCCTAATTACCTTTTGAGCTGAGCTTTGTGAAGTACCAGGTATGATAACTCACCGGTGTGTGTAGTACACATTAGCACATTGCATAAGTGCTAAGAATTATATGTGCCACACGTTGATGTCACCAGACAAACAACTTCTGATTGAATTTCTGTTTGATATAGTCCCAAATCGATCGTATTCAGACTCGCAGGAATTACGAGGAGTAAATCGATTAAAATTACATAATCCGATGAAAGCGTAACATTTTCGAAACCAATGTAGTTGCTTATATTGCATATTACATATCCAAATTAGATACCGATATATTTGTTAAACATGTATTTCTCCACAGAAAGAGATGTTCAACAGTTATGTGGCATGTTTTCACTCCAAATATATCCAGTTACGTTTTGATTTAGCCCTTTGTTTTAAAGGATGCTCCAAACTAAAGTAGAGTTAGTTACAATGTTCAACCCAATATAGTTCTAAAATCATGGCAGAAATTCCAAATCATCGGATGATGTAACTTTAAAGTCGCCGGGTATACCTCACCCAGATACAAATGAATCCAACATCAAAAGCTCTCCAAACATACCTTTCCTTAGTTTGTTCAGTTCATGCCACTGAACATGTGGGAGGAGAGTTGAGGTCTGCGATGTATGAATGACATCATAGGTGGGATTCCCTCATCACATGACCTAGAGGGGTTCCCCAGACACAGGGGAAGCCATGGCAACCACCAAGATGGCAGTCACAGAAAGCTCTCAATTTAAATTTTAAAGTCTATTAATTGGCTTGATTTAATCAATTATTCACACAAAAAGTAGCTGGTTATGAGAAATAAACATTTGAACTTTATATTTATCATTTTAGATTGCAATTTCTAACATTCCTTTCTCTATATGAATGTCTAAAAGTGTCAGTGCTGCTGGACTAAATACAACACAACAGAAGCAACCAATGTCAGCACTCTCCCCACACATATGTAGTTGCATAAACTGAAAACCGGCAAACGTATGCTTGTCGGAGTATGGGTCGTGTCTCAGCAGCCTATACCTGGTCCGTTTAAGGGAACCTAGTCAGTTGCCTGTATGTAGCAGGCTTTTAATTAGATACAGAGATCAATCCACAGCTGACAATGAAGAAGTAATGACATGATCGCCTGTTTAGTTGTATTCTAGCTAGATTCGTAACTATAGCCGTGTTCACACGGGGCAGTTAATTCGATTAATATAAATCGCCTTGCCTAGTTGCTCACATTTGGCGTGTGAACGCGCGGCTGAGGCGGTTTAGGGCTGAATCGACTCATAAAATTCGGATTTTATAAACCACCTCTGTAGGTGGTTTATATGAACCAAATTTTATGATTCAACTTATATCGCCCATGTGAACGCAACTGACTTACTTGAGGCGGATTAAGGACGTCACACTATATAATATAATTTGATCTATGAACCGGCTAGAGGTGTACAGATATTTTGTTCATGATTTATTTTTATGTTTTCACTAGCCAACAGAAGTTTTGATCGTTCCAAAACAATACAATATAGTCCATACATATCTAGGTCGAACCCACACTCTCTCGTGGCGACGTCGACTAACCGAAACTGGTGCTGGTTAGTATGGACTTGCTCATGCGCAGATATCGATTTCCGCCTTAAACTACCCCAAGTACTCGGTGCGTGTGAATGCGCCACTAGTTCGATTCATATAATTTGCCTTGTCTAAATCGGTTTAAACTTTTCCCGTGTGAACACAGCTTATTACTACTATATGCAACGTTGCCCTGCTAACTAAAATTCGTGGACAGTAACTGACCATCAAACGCATACATTTAAATATAGTCAGTGACTATTCGTACGGGACCGTACCAATAGCCAGAGCGCTTATTAGTACAGCGGTAGTCACGTGACTACCTTTGATCCAATGATAAGATGAAACAACCCTAACCTAACCCTTATCATAATCCTAACCCCCAACCTGATATGACCTTAAATATTGCTAGGACATAAAACAAGAACAAACAAAGTTATCCTAATGGCTAACCCTAACCTAGGCTAACGCGACGGGGATATGACAGGATAGGACGTGATAAAGGACTGCCATACTAATAAAAGCTCTGGCTATTGATACGGTCCCGTACGAATAGTCACTGCCTACAATACATCTAGACTGATTGAGCATGCTGAGTTTTCACAAAGCCATAACTATCATCACATGCGAGTTGAGTTTTCAAAAGGGCCTTAAATAACTATCATAATAAACTAACTACCTGGAAGAATTGACGTAGGAATAAACGCGATGTTATTTTAGAGAAGGGAATGCGAGTTTGTAACAGTCAGGCATTATGCTAGATAAAAGATTCACCCCATAGGCGAAGTAGGCCTAGGCCTAGTGGCTACGGGGTTAATTTTTGTTATCTAGCATTATCCGAGAGACTCAGAGTGTGGACTGGATAAATGACTCCGTAACAGTTGGGGGGTTTACCCAGAGACTGACAGGTGGGTGTTAGTGTGAACGAGTGGACTGCCTGTCAGTCGTCGGTGTTGGGAGCCAGAACGAACATCTGGTATCCCGTGGTCAGGGGGGAAGGGCTCACGATTTGGAGCATGAAGCGCTCCATCATCACCGATAATCGGACTGGTCGTCAGGTGACATGGGCGCGGCCCGGGAACCAGCTACGGAACCACGACGCCTCCTAGCGGCTTACGCCGGAGACGCGCGGCGCGTTGCAGTTCCGATGCACGAACGTAGATGGCGCCTTAGGCGTTCCTCATTTCGTTCTTTACGCAGTGCTTGAATATCTGCACACGACCGTCCGTTGGCAGGCTTTGCTGAAGGGTGGGGAAACGGAAGTTGAAAAAAAAAATATATATATAAAGAAGCAGTAAATAAAGATGGCCAGAAGGATGGAGGTAATATAGTTAGTCGTTCGTGATATTTCACCGCGTGCATAATAATAATAATTTAAACAAATACAAAATTGGGTTCCCACATTTTAAGCTATCGCTTAATTAGCTTAACCTTTTTTTTAAAAATCTTAACAAAAAAAATGTCATATGTATGTTTAAGCAGGTGTGTGCTGGAGTTCACTTTAATTGTGTTGTCATTTTTATTCCCAATTTACTAATTGTTTTTCCTCTCGCAACGCAACAACAAAATTGTTTTGTTTAATAGAATAAATTCGCCCTAAATGGCAAGAAAGTGTAGCCTACATGACAGCACCGCCAGATGTACAAAGATTCAAGCTTAGTAAAAATGCATTCCATGGAAATAACTTTGAACAAAAGAGAGCAGAAAACGCACGTTTTCACTTCCGCGCTAAAATTGCCGTGATGCACCCAAAACAGCGCGTAGTCTATATATATTTGCATCGTATAACTCTAGTTGTAGCACAAATTGTCAAAGAGTAAAAAAAAATCCCATAATTGAAGCGAGGTATGTGTCTCCACCTTTAATCAAAGCACAAGGATAACAAACCAAAAAAAAAAAAAAAAAAAAAAAAGCTGAAATCTATACTGATTAGCACAACAGGAAAAGCCCTATGTTTTTGTCGTGTCTGTGTGACGTCATGGCTCGTGCACGGCTAACTACGGTAAAGTACAAATGCGACGAGTGGTGCGTGTAGCGCTGGCGGCCGGACAAGACACAGACGCTACACTGACGAGGCACGTGCGTTAATAATATTACCAGACGACAGGACACAGGCCGGGGCAGGCGCTCACCCACCGGCAACGCACTGCCCGCAACATCCACACACTCACCACGCAGACACCGACAAAGTGTCGTCTGCTAGCAGGTATTAGTCACGGGGATAGATGGAGGGGGGGGGGGGAGATGGAGGGGGGGGGGGGGTGATTCACGTCATGCGACGTGCTCCCACGTGTCGTTCAAGATGATTGTTTGATTGATTGCTTGCTTGATTGGCAGGTGTTACTGTTAGTGTTAGTAAGAGATTGTTTGAGTTTTATGTGTGAGTACTTGTTTGTTGTTTTACGTCCTAGCAACATCTAAGTTCCTATCAGGACGGGTACCGACTTGTGACAGTGCGCACTCATGGCGACTTTATAGTGCTGCCCCACTGGGATACCAGGCCGCCAGCACCATGACTTGATATCCCACTCAGCCACATTATCCTGACACTGAGCCAACCAGTCCTTGCCCTATCCTAATAATGTCGAGCGCCTGGCCCAAGAAGCAACAAGTATCAATTTTTAACATTGGTTTGACTCAACCAGGGTTCGAACCCACGATCCAATGGTCTACCAACACGGGAGACGGATGCTCCAACTCATTCGGCCATCCCGTCTGGTTGTGTGTGAGTACTACCACTATACCAATATTTTTGTTAGACTATATTATTCACATTGCGATATGCTGATTATATATAGACTTTTATGTGTGAGTACCCACTACCACTATACCAGTATTATTGTTACATTATATTATGCACATTGCGCTATGCTGATTATATACTAGGTGACTTTTTGTTTTGTTGTTGTTGTTGTTATAACTCGTCCCGGTGAGTTGATTCGGTATGCGTCATGATGGCCGTTGTCATGGTTACAATAGTGACCAGTGGGAGGTGACATGAAGCTGTTACGAGGAGAAGGCCCGTTAGGTGGCAGTACAGGACGTGTGCTTGGCGAACGGGGCATGCGGGCACGTGACCATCACCATAGTTACCTGCGTGATTCCGTAAATACCGGGGGATTCCGTAAATACTTACCTTTTTCTGTAACACAGAGGGAGCCACCGGTTAGTCAGTCATACACTAAGTTCGTGGGTTAGCCACTAGGGGGCGGCATAGAAGCGCATTTTGCCCAACACGTCCCCACAAAACCCCGCAACCTGGTGAGGCATTAAGCCCTAAGTTAGTAGTTTAAAAGCCATTTCTCACGCATCTGAATAGTTGGCTGAAAGTTGAATTTAAACACTTTTGTATGTGAATTGTATTGTACTTTATGAACAAAAAGTATATCTGCAATAACAACTATCATGTGTTAATAATAATAAAGCTGTCATTATGATTGGAACAAGTGTGACAATAGCTACTGTTGGGCACAGCTCATTTGACAATATAGAAAACGCGTTTACATTAAATGATTCGAAAATATATTGCCAAAAATGTGAAAGGGAAAAAAAGAAAGAATGAAAGAAAAGCCCTGTTGTGCTTTGCCTCAGTTTTAAAACATTGAAATGCATTTCAAAACAATTATTATGATTAATTGTTACAAGTATATTTTTTCATTCCATTGTCAACATTTTATTAGAAAAAAGTGGCACTATATAATCAGCAAATCACACACGGGAGAGATGGCCTTCAATGCTAGAACATTATTTTGGTTAAAATTAAACTACCAACTTAGAGACCCCAGTGATGTGAGATGAGTCAGACAGTCAGCAGTCAGAAGTCAGTGGTCAGCGGTCTATACAGAGCTATATTGAATGATTATCTGTCGCGGTTATTACTGTCGAAGCAGGTTACCATGGCAATGCTCATATTGACAAGGCGGGGTTGCCATGGGGGTGTGCGAAGCTTCTGTCTCTGCACTGCACCCATCCCACAATGCACCACGAACAAATGAGCAAATTCAATAATGGCATGATGATTTACTGAATAGTTGATCATTTCTATAGAATATCTATATATAAATGTTTTTTTAATGTTACTCGATGTCATGGGTAATTCCACTGTGTGAAAACACATAATACAGAATAAAATTCAATCAAATGTTATTTGTGTTTGATTACTCTTAAAATCGAGAAATACTACCAACTACTAGTAGTACTAGTAATACTAATAGGCAATTCCGTGCAATTGCGATCAGTAAGTAGTGACTGTCCCTTCTTATTGAAAGACTGCCTGTTTGGGACAAAGGGCCTGGATATGCATACAACTAGTGTATGTAGGAGGGTGGTTTTTAGAGGTAGGGCGTAACACAAACGACACATGTATCTGCGGCTACATGCTTAATGAACTTAGGGCTGATTGGTGGAGAATCCCCTTCTAGTACATACAACATATAACATGGTTTAACCATAACACACGCAAACTAATGTAAAAGTCACACATTAACATGAAATTCTTTTCCTTCCGAAGCTTATATTGATAGTTTGTGTTTAAGTGTTGCTATATTTCTATCGGTGTGTATAATTGTATATAATATATATGGTCTTATATGAGTGGGCGTGTTTGTGTATATAACACACACCATGTATATTTTATATTGTCTATCACTTTCAGGGAGGAATCCTGTTTATGTATGATATATGGATATGAAATAATAAAAGGAATGCGCTATGTATGATATATGGATATGAAATATTAATACAGGAATGCTTCGTTCGTGTATAATATATGTATATGGAATATTAAATTAAGGTGACTTTATATGTGATATATGTATGTGAAAGACTAATACAGAAGACTCTATGTATAATATATATATGAAACACTATACAAGGAAGCTTTATATATACATGTATATATATATATATATATATATATATATATATATATATATATATACATCCAAGACTAACACAGGAAGGATTTATGTATGATATATGGATATGGAACCTTTATACAATGGTTTTTTATGTATAATATATGATATTAACACTAATACAAAGGTGTTTTATGTATGATATATGATATTAAAACTAATACAAAGGTGTTTTATGTATGATATATGATATGAACACAAATACAAGGGTGCACAATGCCTGATATATGGATATGGCTTTATGGATAATACATACACGTATATGAAACACTAATACAGGGACATTTCATATTTAATATATGGATATGCAACATTATTACGTGGAGGATTTATGTATAGTCTATATATATGAAACATTGAAACAGGGAGGTTTTATATTTAATATAATGTGTATGATGCACTAATGCTGGGACTTTGTGGGAGGGCTCAGGAACAGTGTAAAATTGGAATCAATTGGAACAGATGAAGAGACATATTCCTTGCAATTTCTTTTGTATTTTGTTGGAGGGTGAGTGGGTGTAAATTGGATAGTTACTAGTTGCCATTAGGTTCACTTGCTTGCATAGGGTACAGGATAGGACCGGTGACGGGCAACAACTTGCACATGGCTGATGTGTTATTATTAGTACTAATTAGTGCAGTGTCACTAGAGCCTAGTTGAGGCTCCAACAGGCCCACGTGATCAGGTTTATCCCGGCACCTCATGTGTTACTTTTCATGACATGAACGCATAACTATAAAGTGGCGGCACCCTCGTTCTGTACCAACAGGCAAGGACAGACACAAGTTTGGTTGGTTGTTTGAGTTTTACATCCTGGCAACATCTAAGGTCATATCAGGATGGATACTGAAATGTGACAGTGCGCACTCATGGCTACTTTATAGTGCTGCCCCACTGGAAGACCAGGCCACCAGCACCATGACCTAATAAAAAAGTAATATCCCACTCAGTCACATTATCCTGACACTGAGCCAATCAGTCCTTGTCCTATCCTAATAATACTGGAAGTGACAAGTATCAATTTTTAAGTCATCGGTTTGACTCGACCAGGGTTTGAACCCGTTGGTTCGAATCCAACAATCTACCAAAATGGGAGACGGATGCTCGACTCATTCGGCAATCTCGTTCGGTCGGGGACAGACACAATGCACACTCAGTTACTTGTTGGAATTAGTACTAATAGTTAAGTTGGAGATTGATAATGATATATGTTGCTATATATCATGGCATATCGTGATATATCAGTGTTATTGTTCGAGATGCGAGGTACACATCCAAGACGGGCATACTATGCGGCAGCGCCATTACATTCTGTGCATTTTACTCAAGTCGCCATCATTGAACTTTAGAAATCAGGAGAACCCATCCCCACTATATCCATTAACGGGGCAGTAACGTGACAAACACAACTTTAATTAAAGTTGCATAGTCCAGTGGTTTTGAATTTCTGTCATTAAAAAAAGTCAACTGTATTAGGTGGATTGTTAAGATGAATCTTACTTTAGTTTGCAGTAACTAATTTTGGAGATATTTGAAGTGAAATCACCCCAAATTAATTTTGGCACGCTCATAAAAATGTTGACACCACAGGCTTCAGCAGTAAGAATTTCTATTAAATTGACTTAGTATTCCCTTTCACGTGGCAGCAAATACTTAATGAGTTAACCAGTATCTAAGCTGGATATGTAGAATTAAATCTAGATAAGTGTTTTGGTTTCGAGCATTTTATGCTTTTATCGAATTATGTAGCTTTAATCAGAATTATCACGATATGATTATTCATGGTTGGTATGTTTTGAAACAACCTGTTCAGTGTGTATTATTTATAACCCAATCAAGGCTTAGGTCCAATGTAGTGAAATTGTAACCAATTGTATCACCCTTCTCAGTAGATAAAGGATTCACCCTGTACTCACAGTATATGGGTGAATACCAGCCCTATATAGAAGCTGTCGAAAAAGTGGGGAAATGAAATGAGAGCCTAATTTCACAATCTAAGAAGCAACAATTATTCTTTTTATATGTCTTAATATTTCCCCACTACCTTTGAGTTGAAAAATATAATAAAACATATAGTTTAATAGAATTTAAAGGTGAAATCGATGGCGTTCGATGGCCGCCATCTTGTCATTTTGCATTCTCTCCCATTTCACCAACTCTGTGTCGAGATAAGTAACCATTTGATACTGGAGGCAGACATTCTACTTCCTGTTCCATACTAAAGCTATTTTCGCCCGTATTTAGACTACGTTGTCGTTCACCCGTGTACCAAAAGTACAGGGTGAATCTTTTATCTACCTTCTCAGCTGTTAGAGCTATTCTTAGCAGTTCCAAGTGCAATATCAGAGTTAATATTTCTAGAATTTTAATATTTGGTAAACCCCCCCCCAAACAACCTAAAACCAAAGAAGTAGCAAACATTCATATAAAAATACTTGTTCAAATCATTGATCAGATCTTTAGAACATAAAAAAAATTAACAAATAAAACAATTAAAGAAATAAATGAAAACTAGATATCTAAACAATCCAAGTGACCATTCAAAATGCTAGAAACCCTGATACAAGCACAATTGTAGCCCGGGGTCTGACTAGCTCCTAGTGGGAGCTGTCTTGGTTTCCATGGTTACTGACAGTGATAGCGAATCAATCTCCTTGCATGCATAGGATTTGGATATGTAAGTTTAAATCCAGGTAAGGTGCTTTGGCTCTCGAAAAATTGGCTGTTTTCATCGGACTATACAGCTTTAACTGAAAATGGTGGAAACTTTGTGTGACTCCGAAATGAAATCATTGGAATGACTTCAACGTAGAAAGGGAAGACGGGGCTGGAGAGGTTGTACGTGCTAGTAGACTAGAGGGTCTATACTCAACCTACGAGATTGGGTAGCATGGTGGTTGTTGTCTAGATGGGGGAAGACATCGTAAAACACAATGAAACACGGTAAAACACAGTTAACACAGATAACGGCATTACAGTGTCAGCACTGGTTTGTATGCGTACACTCAGCGCGTAAAGCACCCACCAGCAAGAAGGCGAAGAAGAAGAAGAAGAAGAAGAAGAAGAAGAAGAAGAAAAAGAAGGAGGATGAGGAGGATGAGAAGGAGGATGAGAAGGAGAAGAAGTAGAAGGAGGAGAAGGAGAAGAAGACGGAGAAGGTTGGTTGTTGGGAGTTTTACGTCCTGGCAACATCCAAGGTTATATCAGGACAGGTACCGACTTATGACAGTGCACATTCATGAGGACTTCATACTGCTGCCTCACTGAAAAATCAGGCTGCTGGCACCATGACCCGATATCCCACTCAGTCACATTATGCTGACACTGAGTTAACCAGTCCTTGTCCTATCCTATTAATGCTGAGCACCAGGCTAGGAAGTGACAAGTATCAATTTGATAAGTCATTGGATTGACTCGACCGGGAACCAAACTCCGGATCTCCCACATGCGAGGATTCAGCCACCGCGCCGGTAGACGGAGAAGGAGAGGAATGAAAAGGAGGAGGAGAAGAAGGAGAAGGAGAAGAAGAAGTAGGAGAAGGAAAATGAGGAGGAGAAGAAGAAGCAGGAGGAGAAGAAGAAACATACTAGAGGGGAAGTTGAAAAGAAGAATGAAAAGAAGGTAAAGAAGTAGAAGTAGAAGAAATCTCACCAGCAAAAAGAGGAAGGTATGTGGTGAGGAAAGAAGAATGAAAAGAAGGCAACGAATAGAAGAAGTAGAAGAAAAAGAAGAAAAAGAAGAACTTGAAGAAAAAGTGGAAACAGTTGAAGAAATCGAGGAAGAAACCAAGAAAGGAAATGAAGCGGGAAGAGGTAAAGAAGAAAATGCTTGAATTGAATTGCTAAAACATCATAGTGTGAACAGTTGAGAAGAATTGTGTCTAATAATACTAATGTGTTGTTGGGCGAGTCCATGGGTGTACAAAGGCACTGTGGAGTCTGTCGATCGAAGGCCCCCTCGCCACACCACTGCACCTCGACGGCCAGTTGGAGCATCTGTAGGCACAGGTGTGGTGCACATGTGTGGTGCACAGGTGTAATAGATGAGTAGTGCACAGGTGTGGTGCACATGTGTGGTGCACAGGTGTAATAGATGAGTAGTGCACAGGTGTGTTGCACATGTGTGGTGCACAGGTGTAATATATGAGTAGTGCACAGGTGGGGTGCACATGTGAGGTGCACAGGTGTAATAGACTACTAGTGCACAGGGGTGGTGCACATGTGTGGTGCACAGGTGTAATAGATGAGTAGTTCACATGTGTGTTGCACATGTGTGGTGCAAAGGTGTGGTGTAAAGGTGTGGTACAAAGGTGTGGTGCAAAGATGTGGTGCACGGATATGGCATAGTGTAATAGACAAGTAGTGCACATGTGTGGTGCACATGTGTGGTGCACAGGTCTAATAGACAAGTAGTGCACATGTGTAGTGCATATGTGTGGTGCACAGGTGTAATAGATGAGTAGTGCACATGTAGACGAGTAGTGCACAGGTGGGGTGCACATGTGTGGTGCACAGGTGTAATAGACAAGTAGTGCACATGTGTGGTGCACAGGTGTAATAGATGAGTAGTGCACATGTAGATGAGTAGTGCACAGGTGGGGTGCACATGTGGGATGCACATGTGGGGTGCACATGTGTGGTGCACAGGTGTAATAGGCAAGTAGTGCACATGTGTGGTGCACAGGTATAATAGACGAGTACTGCACATGTGTAGTGCACATGTGAGGTGCACAGGTGTATTAGACTAGTAGTGCACAGGTAGACGAGTAGTGCACATGTGGGGTGCACATGTGTGGTGCACAGGTGTGGTGCAAAGGTGTGGTGCACAGGTGTGGTGCATATGTGTGGTGCACCGATGTGGCATAGTGCACAAGAGTGGTGCACAAATCTAATGCACAGGTGTGGGGCACAGATGTGGTATAGTGCACAAGAGTGGTGTACCGGTGTAGTGCACAAGAGTGGTACACAGGAGTGGTGCACATGTGTCGTGCACTGGTGTAGTACACAGGTGTGGTGCACATGTGCAGCAAAGTGCACAAGAGTGGTGCACAAGAGTGGTACACAGGAATGGTGTACAGCACAAGAGTGGTGCACAGATGTGGTGCACAAGAGTTGTACACAGGTGTTGAGCACAAGAGTGGTGCACATATGTGGTGTCCAGGAGTGGTGCACAGATGTGGTGTCCAGGAGTGGTGCACAGATGTGGTGTCCAGGAGTGGTGCAAATGCCAGGCATCATTATCTTCCAGCCGTCCTTTATCTTCCCATCCAAAATACAGCCATCGGCAGGGCTATCCCGAGAGAGGGCCGCCATTATGACGTCACTCCACCAGTAATGATACCCCATACCGCCTCCACCCCCGAACAGTGACAGTATTTCACATTATCAATCATTAACACTCATTTACTAGCATTGCTGGGCACACAACAAGCTGAATCCCCCACCTGGCCTCCCAATGAACGCTCACTGCCATGAGTCTTCACTCTCATGAGCCTTCACTCTCATGAGCCTTCATTCTCATGAGGCTTCACTCTCATGAGACCTTCACTGCCTTAATCCTTCATTCACATGAGCTTTCACTGTCATGACCCTTCACTGCCATGAGCGTTCACTCCAATGAGCATTCACTCCCATGAGCCTTCACTGCCATGAGGCTTCACTCCCATGAGCCTTCACTGTCATGAGCCTTCACTGCCATGAGCCTTCACTGCCATGAGGCTTCACTCCCATGAGCCTTCACTCACACGAGCTTTCACTCCCATGAGCCTTCATTCACATGAGCTTTCACTCCCATGAGCCTTCACTCCCATGGGCCTTCACTGCTATTAGCCTTCATTCCCATGAACCAACACACCCAGGACCAACACTCACATCAGCCTTCACTCCCGTGAGCTTTCACTCCCATCAGCCTTCACTCCCATGACCCTTCACTCCCATCAGCCTTCACTCCCATGGACCAATACACCCATGGACCAACACTCCCATGAGCCTTCAGTGCCATGAACCAACAGTCCCATGAGGTTTCAGTCCCACGAGCCTTCGCTCCCATGAGTCTGCATTGCCATGGGCCTTCACTCCCATGAGCCTTCACTCCCATGAGCCTTCACTCCCATGAGCCTTCACTCCCATGAGCCTTTACTCCCGTGAACCTTCACTCCGGTGAGCCTTCACTCCTATGAGCCTTCCCTCCCATGAACCTTCACTGCCATGGGCCTTCACTTCCATGGGCCTTCACTCCCATGAGCCTTCACTCCCATGAGCCTTTACTCCTGTGAGCCTTCACTCCCGTGAGCCTTCACTCCCATGAGCCTTCACTCCCTTGAGCTTTCTCTCCCACGAGCCTTCATTCCCATGAGCCTTCACTCCCATGAACCTTCATTGCTACGAGGCTTCACTCGCATGAGCCTTCACTCGCATGAGCCTTCACTCGCATGAGCCTTCACTCGCATGAGCCTTCACTCGCATGAGCCTTCACTCGCATGAGCCTTCACTCGCATGAGCCTTCACTCGCATGAGCCTTCACTCCCATGAGCCTTCACTCCCATGAGCCTTCACTCCCATGAATCTTCACTGCCATGAGGCTTCACTGCCATGAGCCTCCACTGCCATGAACCAACACTCCCATGACCCTTCACTCCCATCAGCCTTCACTCCCATCAGCCTTCACACCCATCAGCCTTCATTCCCATCAGCCTTCACTCCCATGGACCAACACACCCATGAGCCTTCACTGCCATGAACCAACAGTCCCATGACGTTTCAGTCCCATGAGCCTTCGCTCCCATGAACCTTCACTTCCGTGATCCATATATATACATATATATACAAATATATACATATATATATAAACAAATATATACATATACACATTTACATATCATGTGCCAATCCAAAAAATGAGCTTGCAATGCCAATGCTAAGATTGTAGCTCGTGCTTTGGAAAAGAGCTCTGGAAATGTATATATATATATGAAGAGCTCTTTATGTTTATGAGGAGCTATATAGACATACATATACAAATATATAAATACATGTATATAGACATATATATGTATAGCAGCCAGGCATCAGGTAATTAATGTGGGCTTTTCCTTTCACTGTATATACATAAATACACTTATATACATATATGCATATATAAATATATATATATACAGAAATACATAGATGTAATGTATATGTATAGACATATATAGCATGCAGGTTTCAGCTAATTAACCTGGGCTTTTCTTCTCGATACATTTATCTGTTGAACACATATATATCCAAACACAAATCATGATATAATTCAAAGACAATTCCATCGGTCAAGATAAAATCTAAACAACAACAAAAAGATAATTTTCTAAACAAAAAAATAAAGAAAGGAAAAGAATATAGAGGAAAGCATCGAAGACTGCAGACAGGTAGGAGGGGCTGAGACTGCATACCTTGAAGCCCCGGTGGAGGCGGTCGCGCATCACTGAGATGAACTCTTTGTGGCTGAGGTGGCCATCGCCATCAATGTCGAACAGTTGGAACACGGTGTGCACCAGGTGGTCGTTCAGACTCTGGCCCGTGCACACCTTCACGGCACGCTTAAACTCGTCTGGTGTGGGACAAAAGGGACAGCAGTGAGAAATGGTACCTTTCCGGTCGGCTACTCTTCAAAAACCCCAAACAACAACAACCAAAATGGCGCCTTCTTGGTCTGCCACTCTTCAAAAGCCCCAAAACAGCAAACAAAATTGTGCCTTCCTGGTCTGCCGCTCTTCAAAACCCCAAACAATAAACAAAATGGTGCCTTCCTGGTCACCTGCTCTTCAAAAACCCCAAACAACAATAAACAAAATGGTGCCTTCCTGGTCTGCCGCTCTTCAAAACCCCAAACAACAATAAACAAAATGGTACCTTGCTAGTCAGCTGCTCTTCAAAAACCCCAAACAAGAATAAACAAAATGGTGCCTTCCTGATCAGCTGCTCTTCAAAAACCCCAAACAATAAACAAAATGGTGCCTTCCTAGTCTGCCGCTCTTCAAAACCGCAAACAACAATAAACAAAATGGTGCCTTCCTGGTCTGCCGCTCTTCAAAAACCCTAAACAACAACAAACAAAATAGTACTTTCTCTTCTCTTCTTTTTTTGCACAATAGTTGATCAAATTTGCATAGCCTGGTGGTTTTGAATTTCTGTCATTTGATTGTTATAATCTACCTTACATTAGTTTGAAGTAACTTTGATTTAAATGGTTAACTTTTGAGATATTTGAAATGCAAACCTGTCAAATTAGTTTTGGTATGCAGGCCAAAACTCTGAGACCATAGTCTTCTGCAGTAAGAGGTTCTATTAAATTGACTCAGTATTTATTCCCTTCAATGTGGTGACAAATGTTTAATAAGTGCACCAATATATAAGTTAGATACGTAGAATAAAATCTAAATGATGATTTTGGTTTTAAAAATTGTCATCAGTCTATTCAGCTTTAACTTTAAGCTGGGGAACTTTCAATCACGCACAATAGGCTACATCGCCATTCCAGCAGCCTTAAACAAACCCGCGAGAAGCACATGGCACATGCTATTACACTGGGTGCACTTATGAAATGTGCTAGTTTTAGCTCATTTCAGCTCTTGTTTGAAACATAGAACGCTAACTAAAAAAATATATATAATAAACTAAGATATTCATCTTTTATCCAACATTGCATTTACATCCATTTAATCAGCACACCTTATACCATGTGCATTTAGATTTAGACAAATCTGGGCACACAGACTAGTATTAGAGGCATAGGCATAGCCAGAGTCAGGTTTACTTAATTTATTCATGTTTTTATTTATATCCTATGGTTAATGACATATGTATAAATAGAAAATTAGTAGGGTTAATCACATATTGGTTATATATTTCGTTGAAACAAGTTTTTGTTGACACATTTCACATTTTAAAATTTAGAACAAGAATGACTTATGTCTAATCAATGGTGATGTAAACATCAGCCGGTAAAGTGGCTGAAATTGTATGTCTCTTAGCTTAAAATGCATAATTATGGAGAGTTGTGTCTTAAACATATTCATTATATTATTATGTTGCATCCTTCCGTCCATGTTTGTGCCAAATTGTTATGTATTTTTGATTAATTTTGAATCAAATCGAAGTTTTGCCCTACACGTATCGGCAAACTCAATGGCTGTATACCTTTGCTTTGCTGCCAACGCCGTTTTCAGCGCATGCGCAGTCAGAACGGTGATCTAGTCTATTAGTCTATGTATAAAGGCCGGCTACAGTACAAGAAATGGAATAGACAAGTGTGTTGAGGTAGTATATTCTCTGGCATAGGGAGTATTACGTCCTAGCCCTTAAACCAATCCTCAGGTGCAAAGGACACTGTGTCAGATCGATGGAGAGGTTTGGCCGGTGGCGGCGCCACTGGTCACTTGATGGTTGGGGTGGGAAGCACCCACAGAGAGTATGTACAGTTAGAATAATATATAACAATAATAATAACAATTGCCTTCCGCACCTTTATACTCGCATAATGCTTATACATCAGATATACAGTAAAACCTCTCCAAACCGACCGACCTTGGGACCGACTTTAAGGAGGTGGTCGGTTTAGGGAGTTGGAATATAGTTATAATGGTATTGTTGGGACCCAAATAGAGCAATCAATATAGGGAAGTGGTCGATCTGTGGGAGGTGGTCGGTTAGAGAGGTTTTACTGTATATATATATATATGTCTGTGCGGCCAGATCTTACCTTCTGAGATGGGTCGGTCTGTGAAGGTGTACATTCTCATCGCGATATTAAAATCATCCAAGTTGTTCAGGAACTGCCCGAATTCCTTGAAGTCGCTGAAGGTTATGCCCTGTGGGATCGGTACATGCCACACTGACGTCACTTTACAGCGTACAAGCAATCAGAAGCGGAAGGAAGTTACACCCAATGTATTCACAGAAATTAAACGTGACATTGGTTGGTTGTTGGAGTTTTAGGTTCTGGCACCATCTAAGGTCATATCATTAACCGGAAGTGAAACACATCTTGTTCAGACTAACTCTGTATCCCCATCACCTATGACACACAATAAGGGCCAGTGCCAGACTATTTTGCGTCTTAGGCAAGCCACAATTTGGGGTTTTACATTCTAGTAACATCTACAGTCATATGTGGACGGGGGAGAAGCTAGTAGATGTTGAAGCTGCATAGCCCAATGAAAAGTTTAAATTTTCAAAACCAAAAGAAATTATTCAGATTTTATTCTACTTGTCTAACTTAGATACTGGTGCACTTATTAAACATTTGTCACCACATAAAGGGAATACTGAGGCAATTTAATAGAACCTGTTACTGCAGAAGCCTATGGTGTCAGAGTTTTGGTGTGCTTTCCAAAATTAATTTTGCATGGTTGCACTATAGATATCTCAAAATTTAGCCATTTAAAATATAAAGTTACTTTAAACTAAAGCAATGTAGACTATAACAATCAACCTAATATTTTTATCTTAGAAAATGACAGAAACTCAAAGCCGTCGGACTATACAACTATAAAGGGCCAGGATAACGTATTTTTAATTAGGGGGTTTTACGTCTTATCAACATCAAAGGTCATATCAGGACGTGGGGGTGAGAGAAGGTAGATCTTAAAAGTACTTCCAAGTGTCTGGACGACATATTTTTAATTTGGGGTTTTACGTCTTATCAACATATACAGTCACATGTAGTTGGATGGAGTTGACCTTGTGACCTTGGGGGCTGCTAGGCTGGCACCCCTGGACAGCTCACCTTAGAGTCTGGAATGCGCTGACGGAGCCGGGTGAGGTACTCCTCGTGCTGTTCCTTGGAGAGAATGGTGTAGCGCAGCAGTACCTTGGCGAACTCCTCCTCCGTCACCGTCGGCATGCCTCGGGCGAACTCGTTAAACTCAAGCTCAAGGACCTCAGTCTGAAGGTTCTCCATGAATCTGCACACACAACAGAGTTAGCGCGAAAGGTCATCAATACAGGCGCACGCTTAGTAACTAACATGAGTGAAATTAATGTTAAAGTTGTATAGTCCGATGGTTTTGCGTTTCTATCATTTTCTGAGATAAATATATTACGTTGGTCGTTATAATCTACGTTACTTTAGTTTGGAGCAAGTTTGATTTTAAGTGGCTAACTTTTGAGATATTTGAAATGCAACCATGACAAATTAATTTCGGGTAGCATGCCAAAACTTTGGCGGTAACAGGTTCTATTAAACATTAAACATTTGTTCCCATATAGAAGGGAATACTGAGGCGATTTAGTCAAACCTGTTACTGCAGAAGCCTATGGCATGCTTGCCAAAATTAAATTGGCATAACTGCATTTCAAATATCTCAAAAGTCAGCCATTGAAAACAAAAGTTACTTCAAACTAAAGTAAGGTAGACTATAATGATCAACCTAATATATTTATCCCAAAAAATGACAGAAACTCAAAACCATCGGACTATGCTACTTTAAAGATCCAACATTACTTAATTGTGGCAACCCAAACTAGACTAGGTCTATAAACTCACATTCATATTTCTCCTTGCCAGGTACTGAGCCTGTGTAAAATGATTATGGCGCCTTTTATTCCCAGGGTGTCGTCACCCATCCAAGTACTGATCAGGATCATAACTTCAATCATCGGATAAGGGCTGCTTGTTTCCAACGTGATATTAACCTATTAATAAAGGCTCTGTCACACATCACCGGATTGGGGAAATGGAAAGAAACCGAACAAAGTCTGTTGATATCCGGCAGTCTGGTTTGTGTTCGTTGCATATCGGTTGATATCCGGCCATATCCGTTACAAGTTTTGAGCATGCAGATTGTGCCGGACTGACCTATGCAGTTATTATCTGTTAACATCCGTTCCTCGTCCATTCCCGTCAGTTACATATCCATTCCCGTCCGTTACCCGTCCTTCACCCGTCCATTACATAATTGATACATTTCAAGTCCGAATAACACCGGACTAGAATATTCTTTGTCCAGTTCTGTCCGTTGCTCAATCCGCCATAGTGTGACAGACACTTTAAAAGTAGGCCAGGAGAATTCTGGTTACACACTGGAAGCAGGATTCTGGTCAATTATTGGTTAAGTATTCCCCAATTCCACCCCCACCCCTCTTTTTTTTATAATTATTAAATATGACATACCTGTGGAAGTCTTCATACTTGACCACATCTTTGCCACGTCGCCCAAAGAAGTGAATAAGAAGTGTAGTATCGGGGATTGAAACGTTGTCTATATCCTGGAAATGAGAAAGCGGTCAGGGAATGTGTGTGAGCAGTGAAAATGGTGTTTGTTCCAAGTTCAAACGCCACAATTAGATTACCCTACATGGCAATTGCAGTAATTCTTTTGGTATAAATACAAAGCCTGACAAGGTGTGAGGCACATTGTAAAAACAAACATTTCATTGATCACTATTGTGATCCGCTATCTTTCATCTTTGATAATTAGGTCAGTGGAAAGGACATTATTTGGTATTGTATTATTTGTGTGTTTTCTTGCTGGATTGTTGGGATTTTATTATTACAGTATAAAAATATATATAGATTGTTACTTGACTGGAGCCTTTAGCGTCATTATATATAGATGTACATAGATTCGGTTGCATGTTCAGCCCATTCGGAACGCCACCTACCGGTTCACCATCGCATTAGAGTCGCCACCTATATTCCCACACTCTTTAGAGAACTAGCTTCTATGGCACAACATAATAAATTACTTTGTATTTGTGTATGCTTTTTACATTGAGTTAATATTAAAGTTGCATAGGCCCATAAAAGCATATTTTCAAAAACCAAAACCCCTATCTAGATTTGAACTTACAGCTCCAGCCATTAGATACTGGTGCACTTATTAAGTATTTGTTGCTATATAGAACTAGTAAGGCACATTAAGTCAATTTAATAGAACCTGTTTATGATGAAGCATATGCGGTCAGAGTTTAAACAAGCATACCAACATTAATTTTATGTTTTTACACTTCAAATATCTCTTGAGATAGTCATCTTAAATCAGAGTAAGGTAGATTGTAATGATCAATCTAATATAGCTATCTCAGAAAATGATAGAGACTTAAATTATTGATGACACTTTGGAAATTATAAATAGTACCATATGTGTAAATTATAAATAGTACTACATGTCTAAGAGCTTTGGCATGTCTGCCAAAACTAATTTGACATGTTTGCACTTCAAATATCTCAAAAGTTACCCATTTAAAATTAAAGTTACTTCAAACTAAAGTAAAGTAGATTATAATGATCAATCTAATATATCCATCTTAGAAAAATGACACAAACTCAAAACCATCGGACTATGCAACTTTAAGACTTTCTTAAACCGATCGCTTTTCCATAACTTTCCATGGTAACTTAAAGTTGCCTAGTCCGATGGTTTTGAGTTTGTGTCATTCTTCTAAGATGGAAATATTAGATTGATCATTATAATCTACTTTACTTTAGTTTGAAGTAACTTTCATTATTTTAAATGGGTAACTTTTGAGATATTTGAAGTACAAACATGTCAAATTAGTTTTGGCATTCATGCCAAAACTCTTACACATATAGGCTTCTCCAATAAGAGCTTCTATCAAATTGACTCAGTATTCCTTTCTATGCAGAAACAAAAGTTTAATAAGTTCATCAGTGTCTAAGTTACATATGTAGAATCAAATCTAGATAATTATCTTGGTTTTGAAAATTTGATGCTTCATCACTATGCAGCTTTAACACTATTTATAATTTCCAAAGTGTCATCAATAATTTAGTTTTTCTTCTGTAAAACACGTAGGTGGCATCATGTAGGCAGGATGTACCAATGCAAGTGTCGCTTTGAATGGGTTAGTCTCAGTCTATGTGTATGTACGCTGCAAGTATGGCCACTTTACCAAGGCGGGTTAAAAGAACCCAAATATTTGAAGCCATGCAAAGGGAGAAAAAAAAAGCACAACACATTTGCAATTGACATGATTACTCAACTCCTGTGTACAAAATATGTATAAATAATCACATTTAGCCTTGTCCGCCTACTATATACAGAATGTGATCATGATCATACATAGAGTTTGATGATGTAAATTATAAGGGTAAGCGTGTCCAATAGTATTTTGTGTAACAAGACGTACAACATGAAGCACCCTAGACAAAGACATACCGCCACCCCCACCCCTTCCCATGGGCTGGAAGAGGCGTGGGAAGCTGGCGATGTTATTTATGTCAATCCGAAAGTATTCGTGGTAGGCCTACTTTGTATTGATAATTGTGCTTTTGATACTGCGGCCTGGATTGCATAATAAATTGCGAGTGTGAAACGATGTAGATCTAGACGTACACCTCAAGTGTAGATCCCATATATCCATGTGTACAATATATATATATATATATATATATATATATACATATATATATAAATATATATATATATTGATACTATTATTGACCAATCGCTGCGTTCTCGGCTAACCCCAAACTGGTGACGGCAGTGCCGTCTGCGGAATCAACGGATCAGCCCGCGCTTTGGACGTTATTCGCAAATATATGCATATATATATATATATATATATATCATTATATATAATATACAAACCGAGAAATGTGAATATATAAAAATATATAATATATATACATGCATATATATATATATATATATAATCATATATCAATATCTCTATTTACAAGCATCACAGGTTAAATGTAGTGTTCCATGATAATGAGCAATAAATCTAATAAATGTTCCTCCCATTTATATGCACATAACTTGTTATGCTCCATATATATATATAAGTATATACAGTAAAACCTCTCTAAATCGACCGACCTAGGGACCGACTTTAAGTGGTCCATTTAGGGAGGTGGTCGGTTTAGGGAGTTAGAATATGGTTACAATGGTATTTTTGGGACCCAAATCAAGCGATCGGTATAGGGGAGTGGTCGATCTGTGGAGGTGGGAAGTTAGGGAGGTTTTACTGTATATATTAAAAAATATATATATATATATATATATATTTATATATATATTCACATTCCTTGGTGTGCATATACAGATATATGTGTATATGCATATATTTGTAAATGTAAATATTTGTATATATTGGACCATATGTGAATGTTACTTGTTAGACCATCCATGATCAATCATTATTCAACCAACTCTTCTTTAGCCCTGCACATGGCATTTCACCGGAAATAAGGACACATCCTGTGCTACACTACAAATGGCAGTGCAGCCCGTTGGAAGATTCCGCTATATAGTACTAAGTACTATGGGGATTTTAATGCATCTAGTCAACCATTATAGTGCCCACGCGCACAATGATTTCTCTAATGCAATGTCAAGATTGAACAAAAACATACTCAGCAACACCGATTCTATCAATGTAACATGCCATCTTTATTATTAATACCATTATTAATACCATTATTAGTATCATTAATAATATTATTAGAATCAAATGGGTAATTTGCGAACGAGGCTCTGTTCCGTTTTTACTCTTCCTCGCTCTCTAAATCTGCTATACGGTCACTTCTCTCTGTCTGCCAAGCTGCCAAATTCGCTCTCCCACCCACCCACCCTCCCAAATAGTGTGTGTGTGTTCGGGGTGGGGGGGGGGGGGGTGAGTGCTGATTTTTGACACGTCTACTGCTCAACTGCTCGTTACCTGTTCATCTACTCTGCTGCTCCTCGAGTCAATCTCTAGTTCTGCTCATGACTATATAAGGAACGCTACGATAGTCTTTTGGGTCCCCGTCACCCACTTGCTCTGGTACTGCTCGACCTCACCGAGGTTATGATTACTTTCTTTAATAAATTTACATTAAATTATCTGTTCTTTTGTTTACTGCTTGCCGAATGATGTGAATTACTATCAACTATCATTTATGATTATCATATCATCCTCATATCAAGCCCGGCCACACATCCGGGTTTCAATCTGATATTAGTCTCCTTTCTAATTCGTGAATTTGCATTGGTATCACATGCTTTGGAGTCCTTTTTTTTTCAGATACACATATTAGGTTGGTCACCATATTCTATTTCATGAGAGTAGTGCAATCAGTGTGATGAGGTGGTGTTCTCTGTGGCGGAGTGGTTAGAGTGTCTGACTTTTTTCTAGGTCGGATGCCTGATCTGAGGGTTGGTGGTTCGAGTCCCCGTGCCCCCCCCCCACCTCTGCCAATTTGGATTTCCACCGCTGTGTATAACTTACAGCGTCATCAAAGGCCGGTTGCTCTCATAGTACCATGTCTATGTCGTGTGGGAGGTTAAAAATCCCTTGGGTCGGTAAAAGTGTAGGCCCGGGCTTTCTATCGACAAACTGGCCCCAGCAGGAGCCTCCACATCACGGCCCTGGGAATCAGCTATCTGATTGCAAATCCTGCTACCACCATCCACCACCGAGAGCACATCCCATCATACCTCTGCTCGAAAATCCCTTGAGATAACTGGTGGAAGGACATGATGAAGAAGAAGTGTGATGAGGAAAACCAGTTATCGGTGATTGAAAATTACTCTGCTTACCGCCCACCCTCCTCCCCCCATGCAACGAACAACATCAAAATTAATAATAACACACTCGGCAATACGACAATGTCACGTTGAGTATTAAACACCCGTTTGACTTGTCGTGTTGTGAGTGATCCACTCTCAGTCTTTGTGAGGAGCCCTGGGAGTTGTCCACATACTCTACTAGTAGTAGTAGTACTACACAGTACCAGTAATGAGTGAACTTCCGGAATGATTGTCCGCCCTTCACACACACTCACACATGTTGGAAAGCGACGCGCGGCGATGCGAAGATCTACTTCCGGTTTCTGAGGTGGTGGGTTTGTGTAAAGGATACTGTTGGCACCATTGGCTGCAAGGTGTCATATATGTAAGAGGTGTAAAGAGGGTGCAGTGAATACACGATGAGATATCGAACGGGCGGACCTGGCGGCTGTAGGATTCTCTCCATTATACTAAAAGCGCCCATTAACGCAGAACACTGTGTGTGGAGGGTGGAGGGAGGGGGCTGGGGGGGATTGGGGGACCAGTTTTGGAAGCGAGCCGACTGAGGATAGTGTGTGGGGGGAGGAGAGGGGAAGTGGCGAGGTGGAAGGGGGAGGGGAGGGGAGGGAGGAGGGAGGGGGAAGCGGGGGAGAGGCAGGTGGAGGTGGAAGGGGGGAGGGGGAGGGGGGAGCGGAGCGGGAGGGGGAGGAAGGACACGGGGGGAACTCTGTTTAGACATGCGCCATGCGCAACTTCCGGTGTCTGGGAACTTTTGATGACGTGGAGGAAGAAAGTGCCAAATCTGTGTGTGTGTGTGTGATGGGGAAGTGGGGGGACTGGGAGAGGTGGGGGGAGTAAGGAGCGGGGCTCCAGGGAGAAAAGCCGTCGGGCCCTAATTGGAGGATAGCGGGAACCTCAGCGGCCCGGCGAGGCTTTTATGACGGCGCGTTATGTGTCCGCGTGTTAAACGCGACCGGGTTCAAGTCCCGATGGGGGTTTGTGGGTGATGGGGCTCCCTGCTAACTGTGGTGCACAGTTGTGGGAACCAGCGAACACTGGCCACACAACGGGCACGCCGAGACCCGGCGGCCTCGGCTTCATTGATCGCTGGCACTGGTCGTGTCTAGCTTGGCGCCCTCTGGTGAGGACGCGGGCTGTGTGGTCAGCCTGCCACCTGGCGGTTGGGAACACACCTCACTCTAGCAGGTCGATCGCAGCCGCATGGGCGGCCATTTTTTTAAACATATTTTTTAACCTATCCCTAACTATTTTCTTATAACATTATATATAAAAAAAATATATATAGATATATAAACATATATATAACACTACTGCATATCACCACTTCTCCCCCGCTCCCCTCCTCCCCCCCCCCCTCCCACACTTAGCTTTCCAATATTGCCTCTTTAGTCTTATTCACAATATTGTCTAAGTAACATCTATAAAGTATAATACATTACATATATGAATTATAATGCTATAATTATATCATACAGGTCCACAGTCACTGATCCGAAATCCCTTGGGCCAGTTGTATTCCGGAATTCAGAACTTTTCAGATTTCAGAATAAAGGTATTTATCAAACAATAATATGGCAGTTAAAACATATGAGTAGTCACACTTAAGTTGGATAAATAAAGACTGCAGTTTATTCACAGAGTAATATGCCAATAAATGAAATAATGGGATACTTATAGACCACGTATACTCTAGTATAACAGTTGGTTTAACTTATATTAATATGACAGGTTGTATATATACTGAACCACAAAAACCTTACGTTTTTGGGACTCAGATTCAGAATTTTTGATAAGGAAATGTGGACTTGTGTATAAAGATATTACATATATAATATGTTCTTGATACATATGTGATATTACATTTCTGACATACATAATGTGTAACTAACATATTAGATATAACATATCAGTTTTATTACAGATATAATATTACACGCATAATGTATTACAGATATAATATATTACAGATATAGCATATTACATATATAATGTATTACAAATATAATATATTAGATATAAAATATTACAGATATAATGTATTACAGATATAATGTACTACAGATATAATATATTACAGATATAATATATTACAGATATAATATATTACAGATATAATATATTACAGATGTAATATATTACAGATGTAATATATTACAGATGTAATATATTACAGATGTAATATATTACAGATGTAATATATTACAGATATCATATATTACAGATAGAATATATTACAGATAGAATATATTACAGATAGAATATATTACAGATAGAATATATTACAGATATGCTACATATATCATGTTAGATATAATATATTACATATATAATATATCACATATATAATACATTACATATATAATTAATATATTACACATATAATATATTACAGATATAATATATTACAGATATAATATATTACAGATATAGTATATTACAGATATAATTAATATATCACAGATATAATATAATACAGATATAATATATTACAGATATATTATATATGGTCCATATTATATCTATAATATATCACAGATATAATATATTACAGATATAATATATTACAGATATAATATATTACTAGTTATTGCACATATATATATAATATAGTGCATATAAATAACAATTATATACACATTATATTTACATAAATGCATTACATATGTCATGGGGGTGATGAAAATGGGAAATATTGTGCCTAGAGCGGGACTCGAACCCACATATCTTTGCATTCCAGGCCAGTGTGCTAACCATTACACCACCTAGGCTCCCTGATATCACCATACTACCCACGCCTACCTGTCTATGTGGTTACTTGCCTGAGAGGTCAGTGCAGACTACAACACTCATCCCCCTGAAATTGTAAGTCTTTTAATGCTTACAATTACATACATACAGGCAATGCACTTACACATACATACACAGATCAGGTTCAACAACCAAACAGCGCATAGTGTGATAGGATCATGGTCACGGCAACCAGTGTCGTGGGGGTGATGAAAATGGGAAATATTGCGCCTAGAGCGGGACTCGAACCCACATCTCTTTGCATTCCGGGCCAGTGTGCTAACCATTACACCACCTAGGCTCACTGATATCACCATACTACCCACGCCTACCTGTCTATGTGGTTACTTGCCTGAGAGGTCAGTGCAGACTACTACACATATATAAAACACATGTTCCCTCTACATCCATCACACAGATACATACACCAACAGTTACTTATATTTCAAGTGAACTGATTTTGGTGGGGATTGTGAGAGCACCTGGCATCTTCCACAAACCCGGACATTCCGGGCCAGCTGACCAGCACAGATAACTTCCGGTATTTGCGAACAGACAGGATGTTTAGTGAGGGGTGGCGGCGACAGACTGGGGTGAGCAGAGAGGGGTGGGTGGGGGTGGGTGGGGGAGTGAAACGGAGATGGAGAGCCATGACGGGTGGCCAGTAGAAATGACTAGATGGTGCTTGCAGCAGGTGTGATACATGATGGGAGGGAGGGGGGGGGGGTGTTTTCTTGAAGATTTATACTGCCTATCATGGATACGTCTGAATAGTCTTGTTTTCACCATTAGACAGTTGGTCAATAGAAAGCCTGAGCCTACATTTTTACTGACCCAAGAGATTTTGAACCCCCCCCCCCGCCACCCCCCATCACATAGACATGACATGAGAGCAATGGTCCTTTGAAAGTTTGATGACGCTGTAAGTAAGACACAGCAGTGGAAATCCAACTTGACAGAGGTGATGGCATGGGGAATCGAACCACTGACCTTCAGATTAGGAGCTGGACCTAGAACATTCAGACACTCTAACCAGTCTGCCACAGGGAACACCACTGCCACAGAGAACAGCACGGTTTGTAAATTTAATGTCGGGTTTTCACTGGGCCGATTAAAGGAATAGGGAGTCATAAATATGTATATAAAGGGGAGGGGGGGGGGACGTGGGGCGGTGGCTGAATCATTAAGGTGTTGGCTTCCTGTGTGGGAAGTCTGGGTTTCGAAATCCTGGCCGAGTCAAATTAATGACTTACAAAATTGATATTTGTCACTACCTAGCCTGGTGCTTGACCATTATTAGGATAGGGCAAGGACTGGTCAGCTCAATGTCAGAAAAAAAAGTGATCGAGTGGGATATCGATTAGGTCATAGTGCCCAGCGAGACAACACTATAAGTATAAAGTCATCATAAGTGCGATCTGTCATAAGCCTGTACCCATCTTGATATGACCGTAGATGTTGCTAGGATGCAAAACCCCAACAAACAAACTCTTTTTTCTTTTAGGGGTGGGGATCAGCCTATTATTAGTATTACACATCTGTAGTAAAAGTAAATTAGCTCATTATATTGTACTTCGATTGCTCAGTTTGAATTTTGATGTCATCTTAAACATGTGATAATGTGCACCCTTTGTCACACACTTAAAGTTGCATAGTCCGATGGTTTTTAGTTTTTGTCATTTTCTGAGATAACTATATTAGGTTGATAGTTATAATCTATCTGCCTTTAGCTTAAAATAAGTTTTATTTTAAATGGCTAACTTTTGAGATATTTGAAGTGCAAACATAGTAATTAATTTTGGCAGGCATGCCAAAATGCTGACAGCATAGCCTAGGCTTCTGCAGTAACAGATTATATTAAATTGACTCGGTATTCCCTTCTATGTGGCTACAAGTGCATCAGTATCTAAGTTAGATATGTGGAATCAAATCTAGATAATTATTTGGGTTTAGAAAATGTTACACTTTCATCGAACTGTGCAGCTTTAAGAGGCACAGGGCGTGAGTGAAAGCCATACTTCGTCATTGTGGCCGTATTCGGGTCATTCGAGTCGTTAAAATTTCAAATCCAACACCGAGAGTTGAGCCTAAAAATACACGGGCCGTGTGCAAATTGACCCGTACCCAGTGCCCCACGTCTTGGCTGGGGGTGCTAGGAGCATTTCTACTGGCACATGTGTGTGTCATAGACTGCAAAGCTTCTTTTAATGTAAAAGACCATCTAGGTTAAAATGGACATATATCTAAATTATGCAATCATACAATACATTAAATCCTATTTTGCTGCAGTTATATTGGTTATTTAAAAAAATTGTTTTGGATTAAGCCACCATTTTTTCCAGCCCCATCGCATTCTTTAATGCAACCCGAGGTTGTAGGGCCTGCGCATGCGCAATGAAGTGGTTCGGATCACCCGAGTTGTTTAATCGAATACGGCTTGTGTGATGATGGTTTGATCCGACCCGATGGCTTATCGGAGTCATCCTACTCGAGGCCCCCTGATCATCTACCTCCACACAGTGTAACCAGGCAGCTCACACGAGAGCTTCGGGCCACAATGAATCAACAGTTCTCGCCCCATCCCCGATCCAACAGAAGCCCTGCAGGTCGTGTGTGACCTGCCGATAACCAGCACCACGCAACGCTCGCCTGTCACGCGACATTAATCATTATTCACGCGCACGACACGGTCACGTGACTTACGGTCACGTGACACGGCCTGTAGCTTGCCGCTATCACCACACTCCATAGAGCTAACAAGTTAATGCTAGGTACACACCTACCGTTTTTCCGCACCCACCTACCGTATAGGATCTAAAACTGCCCAAAAGTCGTGAGGTGTGCACTCCCCTAGCACACCTACCGATTGCGATTCGCAACGTTTTAGGGCTAAAAGCGCTTCCTTACGATTGCGATTCGCGATTCAAAAAATGAATCGGCCCGTTTTCAGTTTTAAGCGGGTCGGGTCGGGTCGCAAATTTTAGTGCGCGAATCGTAAACGGTAGGTGTGTACCTAGCATATATAAGACCTGACCAAACGAATAGGGGGATATCAAGGCATGGTGCTGGCGGCCTGGTCTCCTAGTGAAGCAGCACTATAAAGTCGCCATGAGTGTGCACTATCACAAGTCGGTATCTGTCCTGATGACCTTAGATGTTGCCAGGACGTACAACCCCGCCAACCAACTCTCACTCACAACATACCTCTCTAACTCCTCAGACCAACACACCCCTCACACGAATATGAACGCACGCTCCACACACTCCTCCCCCCCCCCCCCCCCCCCCCACCCACCCACACACAACCCCCCCCCCCGCCCCCAACCCCACATACATGCGTATCCCTCACATATACGCACCGCCACCTCCACTCAATACACACAATCACAACCGCCACAGATACACATGAACATCCCTCACACACACGCACCACCCTCGCCCCCTCCAATACACACACACACTCACACCCATCACAGACACATGCACATCCCTCACAATCACATTCACACACCCTCCAATACACAAACAATCACACCCATCACACATACAGATACATGCACATCCCTCACATACACACACCCCACCCCCTCCAATACACACACAATCACACACACATACATGCACATCCCTCACATACACACACCCCACCCCCTCCAATACACACACAATCACACACACACATACATGCACATCCCTCACATACACACACCCCACCCCCTCCAATACACACACAATCACACATCCCTCACATACATGCACATCCCTCACATACACACACCCCACCCCCTCCAATACACACACAATCACACATCCCTCACATAACGCACCCCCACCCCTCCAATACACACACAATCACACCATCCACCCACACACATACATGCGCATCCCTCACATACATGCACCCCACCCCCTCCAATACACACACAATCACACATCCCTCACATAACGCACCCCCACCCCTCCAATACACACACAATCATCCCCATCCACCCACACACATACATGCGCATCCCTCACATACATGCACCCCACCCCCTCCAATACACACACAATCACACATCCCTCACATAACACACCCCCACCCCTCCAATACACACACAATCATCCCCATCCACCCACACACATACTGCGCATCCCTCACATACATGCCACCCCACCCCCTCCAAATACACACACAATCACACATCCCTCACATAACGCACCCCCACCCCTCCAATACACACACAATCATCCCCATCCACCCACACACATACATGCGCATCCCTCACACACACCCCCCGCCCCCGCTCCCCGCTCCCCGCCCCCGAGGCCGGGTCAGCTGGGTGCGGTGGCGTGACGTGACGCGCGAGGTGACGACTACAAACAATGCCTTGTTTGTTTGTTGCTGGTGCCCACCGCGTGGCGTCCCATGTGCACCGCTGGTTCCCGGCGGGATCCACATCAAAGCCCGCCGCGCGCCGGCACCCGGCGGGTGGGCAGAGGGTGGTGGTGGGGTGGTGATGGGGGGGGGGGGGGGGGTGATGGGGGGGGGGGGGACCGGCAGGTAGCGCCGGGCCCGGCGTCACTAACCAATTCATCGACGTCACCCCGAACGCCGGCGCCAGGCACCTTACAGTTAAAGCTGCACAATCCTATGAAGTCATCGAAATCATTTCCACCCCCTCCCCCGCCAAAATAAACACCAACCTAGATTTGATTCTACATATCCAACTCAGATGCTGGTGAAGTACCCATTCAACATTTATTGCTGCATAGAAGTAATATAATATACCATTTGGTTGGTTGTTTTGAGTTTTACGTCCTGGCAACATCTAAGGTCATATCAGGACGGGAATAGGACAGCATGTCAATTTTCTCGAACTTGTCAATGTCACTAACTACTGAAGCCTATAAATGGTGTTCAGTATTTCGGTGTGCATGCCAAAAATTAATATTGCATGTATTTGCTTCAAATATCCCCAGAAAGGAAACCTTTAAAATAAAAAATAGTTACATCAAACTAACGTAAACCAAATTATGAGCTCAAACCTTATATTGAATATATTGAATATATATATATATATATATATATATATATATATATATATATATATATATATATATATACACACACACACACACACACAGCAAAACCTCTCTAACCGACGACCTCCACAGGTCGACCACTCCCCTATATCGATCGCTTTATTTGGGTCCCACCAATACCATTCCAAGGATATTCGAACTCTCTAAACCTCCCACCTCCCTAAATGGACCACGTAAATTCGACCCCATTGGTCCGTCGATTTAGAGAGGTTTTACTGTATGCATTAAGGCAGAAACTCAAAACCATCGACATTATGCAACTTTAACCGGAGAAGCAGTCGGCGACGCCGCTAGGTGGCGCGCCCCTCTGCGCCCGTCGATCTAAGTGCGCAGTCGCCGTGATCTAAGGAAGGAGGGCAAATTATGGCCCGGCTGGTTATCTATCACGAGGGCTGCGGGCGGCCGGGCAGCCAGCCGGGAGAGAGGCCACACACGACCGGCAGACGTCGCCCCAGGTAACCCCTCGCCAGGTAATCAAGACGCCCCCCCCCACCCCACCCCCACCCGCCCCTTACCGAACTCACACGCAAAGGCCACAACCCTTGCGCACCCTTGCGCACCCACTTCTTCACCCTCTTATCAGCTTATCGGTGTGAGCGCCCCCGCACACCGCATTCCTCCACACCCGAGACCAATTTATCCTCTTCACCTCTGGTTACCGTTAGGCATCATGAGGCGCGCAATCAGTGACACTTTGGTCATTATGTTTTGAGTGACAAATACAAAGCAGGGAGGGGGGGGGGGGGGGACTAAAATAAATCAATGAATAAAAGGATAAAGAATAAAAACTGAAATACAAATATATTAAATACAATTTTTTTTTCATTTAAAAGAGGGGGAGGGGGGAGGGACTAAAATAAATAAATAAAAAGATAAAATATAAAACTGAAATACAAATATATTAAATAGAATTTTTAATAAAAAGATAAATTATTAAAACTGAAATACAAATATATTAAATAGAATTTTTTTAATTTAAAAAATATACTTAAGAAAATCACTTGAATTAAAATATTAAAAAATGAATTCAATAAATATAAATAAAATAAACACGAATAAAGCATACACAAAAATAAAATTATGAAATAAAATAGGAAACCATTGCCATACCACTACCAGTGCTGCCACCTTGCTGAAGAACGGAAACATTTCCAGTGACTGCACTTTAAATTAAAGCCGCATTCTGATGAAAGCATACACTTTTCAAAACCAAAACAATTACCTTTATTTGATATTAACTAAGTTAATTGAATAGCGCCTGTAACTGCTGAACCTTATGAAATTATGGTGTCCAGCATTTGAACAGGTATGCCTAAATGAGTGGTCATTAGGCCCTATAGAGCACACATTTGAACATCAGTGCCAATAGGTGCTTTCTAATCGAGCCCTTGCTTAAATTAAAGCTGCATAGTCCGACAAAACATAAACTTTTCAAAACCAAAACAATTATCTAGATTTTAATCCACATATCTAACTTAGAATAAGTTAGATACTGATGTATTTAATAATAATTTGTTGCCACATAGAAGGGAACAGCGAGTTAATTTAATAGAACCCGTTCCTGCAAAAGCCTATGGTATCAGAGTTTTGGCGCGCTTGCCAAAATTAATTTGATATGTTTGCACTTCAAATATCTCAAAAGTTAGCCATTTAAAATCAAAGTTACTTCAAACTAAAGTAAGGTAGATCATGAGAATTAATTTAATATATTTATCTTTTAAAAAATGCCAGAAACACAAAACCATTGGACTATGCAATTTTAATCTGGAAAATTAAAATTTGGCTTATACAAATAGTGCATCTCACGATTCAGCCGTCTCAGGAAAATATCATGGCTTTTGTCATTCTCCAAGTTGGCAGCACTGTATGTAGATGGTTGTGTGCGCGTGTGTGTACGTGTATGTGTGAATCAGTACAGAACGGTCATAACAATTTACAAAGCTCATAAAAAAAAGAGCAAAGAAACGATTCGACTCAAATATATTGCTACAACACCGCAACAGAATGTTTGTTGGGGTTTTACATCCTAACAACATATATGGTCATATCAGGACTTGTGACAAAGTTGCCCCACTGGGAGATCATGCTGCTGGCACCATGGCCCAATATCCCACTCAGTCACACTATCCTGATGCTGAGCTAACCAGTCCTTTCCCTATCCTATTAATGCAGAGTGTCAGGCTCGGTAGCGACAAATATCCATTCTCTAAATCATTGCTTTGACTCGGCTGGGATTCGAACTTCGGACCTTCCGCACGAGAAGTCTGTGATGTACCAATTGGGCGACCCCGTCCAGATATAAGGAATGAGTGTGTACTGGTTAGTGTGTGCATGTATGTATGTATGTATATATACATATATATATGTATATATATATTATTTATCCTGCTATAGACCAGGCGGGATGGCTCAATGAGTTGAGTATCCGTCCTGTTTTAGGAGATTGGGGGATCCGAAACCCATGGGTTCGTGGGTTCCAAACCTTGTCGAGTCAATTCAATGACTTAAAAATTTACACTTGTCACTTCCTAGCCTGGTGCTCGGCATAACTGGATAGGGCAAGGACTGGTTGGCTCAGTGTCAGGATAATGTGACTGAGTGGGATATCAGGTCATGGTGCTGGTGGCCTGGTCTCCCAGTTGGGCAGCACTATAAAGTTACAATCAATGCCTACTGTCACAAGTCGGTACCCATCCTGATATGAACTTAGATGTTGCTAGGACGTAAAACAACAAACAAACAAATCATCCCGGCTATACAATGCCCTTGAGTATTATCCACATTCCTCAATGAGACAGCAACCATGTCTACCTTCTTTTTGATACTGACACCTTCTTGAACGATTGCATTTTCATGTATGAGCTGTCACAGGTGCTGTGGATATTGTCATAGAACGTTGAGTGTTGATTGGTTGTTGGAGCTTTACCTCCTGGCAACATCTAAGGTCATATATGGTACTGACTTGTGACAGTGCGCACTCATGGTGACTTTATAGTGCTGCCCTACTGGGAGACCAGGCTGCTGGCACTAACACCCAACTCAGTCACAATATCCTGTCACTGAGCTAGCCAGTCCTTGCCATATCCTAATAATGCCGAGCGGCTGGCTAGGAAGCGAAAAGCCGAACTCCCGACCTTCCACAAATATCTCAAAAGTGAGTCATTTAATATAAAGGTCACTTCAAACTAAAGTAAATTAAATTATAACAATCAACGTAATATATTTATCTAAAAGGAAACATACAGAAACTCAAAACCATGGGAGTATGCAACATTAAATCCGCTGCTTACTGAGGAAGGACTGGAGCTGTGGTCTGGCAACTTTATATGCCCGGAAGTGGGTGTTTATCACTCTCAATCCCCTTCCTTTGCTATATGTCATATACTCCAAAGTCACTTTGAATTCATTAACATATGGTTAACCTGATGAACCTAGTAGGCTTCTTGCCCTACCTTAAAAATATAAATTATATATATATATACATATATATCTTTTAATGTGTGTTGCAGTGGAACTGTGGTAACAGCTACCATATATTAAATAGAATACCACTTCCTGTATGCATATGTCGTAATTTGTAGTCTTGGGGTCTGACTAGGGTTGGGTGGGTAACAACTTTGCTATCTCGGAAGTGACATAGCAACATCAGTTCATTCAACTCCAATGCATAACACATGGGACCTTGCATCAATGTTGACATTTAATAATGATTAAACAAGATAAGTGAAAGCTAAATTCTTGTGATTTCCCCAAATAGCCCTCGGCCCTTCTTTTAAAGATGACTCTTCTCAGTACAGATCAGTTCAGACCAGACAAGTCTGACCAGTCTCTTCCGAAATCAAATAAAATGAGGCCATGTATCGACAAATATTTCAATACATACACATTATCTTCGTTTTATTTGACTGTCCTACTTGCCATGGCAGGACAACAATGGCATGGATGTGTGGGAGATCGGGAGTTTGGTTCTCGGTCGAGTCAAACCAATGACTTATCAAATTGATACTTGTCCCTTCCTAGCATGGTGCTTGCCATTCATAGGGTAGGACAAGGACTGGTTAGCTGTGTCAGGATAATGTGACTGAGTGGGATATCAAGTCATGGTGCCAGTGACCTGATTTCCAAGTGTGGTAGCACTATAAAGTCAACATGTGAGTACACTGTCACAAGTCGGTACCCGTCCTGATATGACCTTAGATGCTGCCAGGACTAAAACTCCAACAACCAACTCTCGACCGCTCTCTTAAAGGTGAATCTTCATTACAGATCAGTTCAGACCAGATAAGTCAGACCAGTCTCTTCCGAAATAAAATAAAATGAGGCCATGTGTGGACAAATATTTCAATATACAAATTGTCTTCGTTTCATTTGACAATCCTACTTGCCATGTCAGAACAACATTGATATGAATGCAGAGTTGTCCGTTGAAGACAGACAGTGTGAGTGAAATACTGCACACTGCCACTTGTAGTTGTACCTGGGTGCCGCCAGAGGGCGCGCCACACACACGCCCAAGGGACACACCGGTTACCTGGGCAGCGCCTGCACCTCCCTTTCGGGGCAGTGGTCAGTGTCTGCCCGCTCAGGTAATTGATGGCGACTGGCCCCCGCTGACCGCCCGCTGGCCTTGTGACCCCAGCATGACCTTGGTTGTCTGGTGGTCACCTGTTGGAAGTACGCTCAACCTGGTCCGCTTTACAACCACGTCGCCGATTGAAATGAGCTAGACTTGGATGACGTGGATGGACTAAGATGGACTAAGATGGTGCCCTTAGGCCATGGATAGTTAGTTGTCCTTCTGCAACCTAGTCTGGCGTAGTCATCATCTCTCTATCATATACACACAGATCAAATAAAACACCATTTCGGTGATTTTGCGGTATTCTTGTTATTAGTTGTTTGTAAAATGCCCACCAGGTGGTCGGCGAGACCTCTGTGCGGGGTGGTCAGTTGCTGTTCAAGTCTCAGTGGTCATCAGCCCCGCCTCACTCACGGCCACTCACTGTCCGTCAAATGACCAGCAAATTGGCGCAACATTCAAATTGGCGGCGCTTACAAACATTAGGGCATTTCTATGGCAGCTTGGTCGTTGATTGTGGCCTCGGTGGTCGCCCTCCCCCTACACACCTCCCACAACCACCCTCATTCGCCTTCTCAGGCCCCAATGAGGGCGTGCATGCAGTGTCCTACTAAACAGTCACTCAGGTAATGGACAATACAAAATAGCTTCGTATCCAATCAATTGCATTCCTGGTCTTAAGAATAGTCAACTTCTTTTTTCTCTTTCTCTCTCTTTTCACCCCCCCCCCCCCACTTTTTTGGGGGGCAATGATTGTTTACTAATTGAGGCAATTCTTCGAATGGGGTCTTACAAGCTTACCCTGAGTGCATGATTAAGTTGTTGGTCTGGCATGGGGATGGGGTGAGGGTCGAGGGGACGGTGTTGGGTAGCTGCGGTGGGTGTGCGATGGACGGGTGGAGATGGGGGTGAGTGAGTGTGTATGTGGGGGCGGGGCTGACCACCTGCCTCAGGTAGGATGGGTGTGTGTTTGATGGGAGTGTAGGCACCCCACACCACGCCCCGCCCCCGCCTCCCGGCAGATGTCGCCCTACCATTACAGGAGGGGGAGGGGGGAGTGGGAGAGGAGGGGGAGAGGGAATGGGAAAGGGGAGCGGTAGTGGAGAGCAAGGAGAGGGAGGGATGGGGGGGATAGAGAAGGTGAGGGCAGAGAATGGGGGTAGGGAGGGCGAGGGGCAGGGAATGGGAAGGTGGAGGTGGGGGGGTGCGGGGGGAAATGAGGAGGGGAGGATAAGGGGAGGTGGTGGGGAGGGGAAGTGGAGGGGGAGGGGGCGGATTAGGGGAAGAAGAATGGGGGATTAGGGGAAGAAGAATGGGGGAGGAGGGGAAGTGATGGAAGAAGGAGGATGGTAGGGGAGCGGGAGGGGGAGGGGGAGGTGGAGGGGCAGGGGGAGGGGGGAGGGGGAGGAGATGGGGAGAGGAGGGAGTAGGGGAGGACGAGGGGGAGGAGTAGGGGAGGACGAGGGGGAGGAGGGGAGGGCGAAGGGCGGGTGGTGTCACTAACACAACACTGTCAATGTCATCGCTCACCCGTCTCATTGCAGTAAATCGATGCTCACGAAGCTGATTTTTGTTAAACAGTTCCCTGCTTCGGGACACCACGTACACATGCGCGCAATTATTAAAGCACACCCACCCTTAAGGCAGGCGGTACAAGCTGCGGCTCAAGCCAATGATTTGTTATTGTTGATTTAAAAAATATATTTTTTATCCCCGAATCGGAAACGAACCCACGGTAAACCGGGCCGCCCCCACCCACGTTCACGGCTATCTTGAGCGACACGAGGGGACATTTTCCGGGCGGCTTGCTGCACTGGTCATCAGCCTGCCCGTCCATCTGCTGGTATGTCGCGTCCCAACGCTCATCACCACCAGGCGGGGGTCGGGGGGTCGGGGGGGGGGGGGCCGCCGCGGGGCATCAGCGCGTGGCGACTGCCTCCAGGGGGCGCCATCAGGGTGGTCCACCACAGGAGGGCGTGGCGCGCATAGGCGGGGGTTGGGGTTGGGTGGAGGGGGGGGGGGCGGAGGGCGGCGTATCTACAATGCAGATAAGCATCGCAACCGTGAACAATCTAAATACTAACACTTTCACCATTCGCACCTGAAATAGTAATAAAGCCTGCCCCCAGGGGGCGCTACTGCTCCAAGCACTGCTGCCAACAGATGCCACAAAAAGACACCCATAGAGAAGGGCTCCTTTCAGATTAGTCACCGGACAACAAGAGGTGTTGAGCACAGGGCGTGTGTACACATACACACATACACACGTACACATATACACGCAGCCCTACCTCTATTCACTGCGGATTATATTCTTTTGTTAAACTTCATCGCTCCGATTCTTCATAAAGGATGCTAGAGGTTGACCGCAAAATTAAGTAGCCTTCCCGGTGGAAACTAGCTACAATGCTCCAATTAAATTTCATGGTTTTTAAGTACAGTAAAACCTCTCTAACTGACCACCTCCACAGAGCGACCACTTCATTAGATCGATCGCTTTATTTGGGTCCCAACTGACCACCCATATAATAAATACCATTGTAACAATAAATATGATAAAACTCCCAAAACGACCACCTCCCTAAATGGATCATTTAAAGTCGGCCCCATGGTCGGTCGATTTAGAGAGGTTTTAGTTTTTACTGTATTGGCAACATCTAGGGTCATTTCAAGGTGGGTATTGACTTTGGTACAGCGCACACCCATGACAATTGTATAGTGCTGCCTAATTTGGAGACTGGGCTGCGAGCACCATGACCAGATATACCACTCAGTTACATTATCCTGCTAGGCTTACTGAGCAAATCAGTCTTGTCCTATCCTATTACTGCCGAGCACCATACTAGGTCGTGATAATTATCAACTTTGTAAGTCATTGGTTTAACTCAGTCGGATTTTGAACCCACGACATTCCACATGAGAATCCAGTACCGTACTCGAATACATATAATACACAGAACAGGTCCATAACCTCAAAGTATTATAATTATAATTATTATTATTATCATCTTCTTCTTCATTGCCTCGCTCCCTATGGCTCATTAGATTGCATCATTTAATAGTTTCTTCTCACAAGACTAGATATGAGATATGACCACATTCAGTGACCGGACGAGTATTACCAGCGATGGCCGACTTCCCATGCGGTTAACTTATAGGATAAGGCAAGGACTGGTTTGCTCAATACAGTATAACCCCGTTAAACCAAACTTGAAGGGACCCTAGAAATTTGTTTGGATTAACCGATCATTGGTTTAACTGAGCTTTGGCTTCGACTTTGACTTGGCTTTGGCAAAAACGTGGGTGCATTATGAATGTAATAATAATAATATACAATGTATGTGGACACTTTGATTATTGTTTTTTTATGTATATACAGTATAACCCGTTAAACCAATCTTGGTTAAACCAAACAATCAGTTAATCCAAACTTTGTTCGGTGCCCGGCAAAATTCTACCATTTATCATATAAAAAAGTTGGTGGGGTCTCAGATGACCCTATAATCACATGAAAGTTTGGTTTAACCGTACCGGAAGTGGCCTGGGCCCGACAATTTTGTTTGAATTAGCCGATAGTTTGGATTAACCGACTTTGGTTTAACCAACTTTTTTGATATGATAAATGGTAGTATTTTGCCGGGCCGTCGAACAAAGTTAGGATTAACCGATCGTTTGGTTTAACCGAGCTTGGTTTAACGGGGTTGTACTGTATCAGGATAATGGGACTGAGTGGGATATCAGACCAGGGTGACATTGGTCTGGTCTTCCAGTGGGCAGTACTGTAAAGCTAGTATTATGAGTACACACTGTCACAAGTCAGTGCCCTTATTGATATGACCTTAAATGTAGCTAGCATGCAAAACACCAGCAAACATTTTCAGTCAGTACCAGCTGTATCAAATTCACCAGCTGAGAATTTTCTCAGTGTCAGGATAATGTGACTGAGTGGGATATCGGGTCATGGAGCACGTGGCCTGATTTCCCAGTGGGGCAGCACTATAAAGTCGCCATAAGTGCGAACTGTCACAAGTCGGTCCCCATCCTGATATGACCTTAGATGTTGCTAGGACGTAAAACAACAAACAAACAAACCCGGTGAGAATTTGATTATTCTTACACCAACTAACCTCGGGATAATTCAATTATCAATGACTATGATTAATAAGCTTTTCTGCAATCGGGAAGGTCAGGAAGCAGATAAAATATGACTCATCAGGAAGGTCATATGGATCACATAAGGAGGTCAGGGAAGGTCAGTGCACAGACACTGATTACTGAGATTTGGGAGATCAACGACCAGGTCCGAGACACTTGACAGCAACCCCGCTAATCCCTGCAGACACATGGTTATTAGATTTCATTGCATAACTACACACATCCGTTATGTCAAAGTCGGTCAACACTATATCATGCCAATCATAGAACTGGCAACGCCTGTTAGCTGGACGAGATGGTCAAATTGGCAAAGGCGGAGGCTGGTTTCCCGTCATGAGTTTGAAAACCCGACCGAAGCAAACCAATGACTTACAAAACTGATACTTGTCGCTACCTAGCCTGGAGCTCGGCATTAGGATAGGACAAGAACTGATTTATTTATTCAGTATCAGGATAATGCGACTGAGTGTGATATTGGGTCATGGTGCTAGTGGCCTGTCCTCCCAATGGGGCAGCACTATAAAGTCACAATGAACACACATAAGTCGGAACAACCAACAAACAAGCACAATCATCTTATGCCTCAGCTGATCAGTAAACTCTGGGGACCCAACTGGACCTGGGTCCCAATCCAGGACTCAGTGTGGCGACTTGTGCATCACACTGTAAACATGTATTGTCATCTTGTGTGGCCACAAATACTCCCGGGTCCATCACGAATATATTCTGGCATAGCCGCCTGCAGTAAATATAGCTTTCCGACCAAAGATGGCAGCATACTCTGTTCAGTTTCCGCAGAATTAAATAAAAAGATTATATATGTATATACATACCCGGGCACTATAGAGCATATATTATATATATATATATATTATATTTATATATATATATATATATATATATACATATAAATATACACATGTAAAAAAATTTATATTATATTATTATATATATATAATATATAATACATAGTAGTCTGCACTGACCTCTCAGGCAAATAACCACATAGACAGGTAGGCGTGGGTAGTGTGGTGATATCAGGGAGCCAAGGTGGTGTAATGGTTAGCACACTGGCCCGGAATGCAAAGAGATGTGGGTTCGAGTCCCGCTCTAGGCTCAATATTTCCCATTTTCATCACCCCCATGACACTCCACGTCTACCTGTCTATGTGGCTCCTTGCCTGAGAGGTGTAGTGCATACCACTACATATGCATATATATAGTATAGTTATACGAATCTTACCTGGGTATAGATGATGGATAACTGTTGTTTTCCCGAGGTATAAGCCTCGGGTAGACGTGGGCTAGGGAGAAGGAAGCACGTGAGGTACCAGCAATTTTAACCTACTTATTCAGGATAAAAATGATCTTTCAATACAATGGATACTATGATTTTCCCGTAATGGTACACCAACGGGATAGACGTGGCAGGGCGTGGTGGGTGGGCCCTAGCCCACGTCTACCCGAGGCTTATACCTCGGGAAAACAACAGTTATCCATCATCTATACCCAGGTAAGATTCGTATAACTATACTATTTTACCTCGGTATACAGCCTCAGGCTAGCCTCAGGCTAGGGAGACCTTTACATAATTCATTTTTATCCTTAATATCATCCATTCTTATATAATATTCAACGTTTTTGTTCTCACCTATTCTTGTTAGTTGGCGAGCAGGCGCTTTGCAATGCCGGTAGGCTTTTCTAGTCGCTTGTTGTAATGTTTTGCAAACGACTTAGCCGTCTTCCAGCCTGCATGCGC